>VWPU01009603.1:21716-69901 GCA_013398955.1 Callaeas wilsoni | reverse complement strand
CATGTGCAGGGATCATGTGGCTGGTGCACTGAAAAGGAGATTGACAGCAGATCAAGGAGGGGATTAGCACTGAGGAGGCCACCCTTGGAGTGTTGGGTCCAGTGCTGGCTTCCCCAGGACAAGAGAGCCCCAGCTGGGATGTGCCTCATATTTAGGGGGTCTCCACTGAAAAAGCCCAGAGCACATCCCCACTCTGGGGCACCCCCAAGAGCTGTGCAATGTCCGAAGGGTGTGTCCCAAAGGGTGCCAGATCCTCACTGCCACCCTGCTCCATCCCCTTCCATGACCCAGGTGACTGCAGAGCTCCTGGCATTGGCACCGAGCTTCTGCCCACCCCTCTCTGCTGCCTTGGAAAACCTTTTTTCCCAGGAATAGCCCCCAAACATTGGTGTCAAGAGTGTTGGGGGCTTTGCCCCATCTGGGCCAGTCAATCATGGAGTGAGGCTTCTTAGGGCAACCACAGCCTCACGGTGCCTGCTGCCCTGGAGATAGATGGAAATCTCCTGGAGGTGTAGGTGGGAAAACCCTGGCAAGAGGGAGGTGGTTCTTTGGTACTTCCCAGCGGCTCCCCCTGAGCAGCACCCTCCTGTTGGAGGCCCCAGGCCATGCCAGGAATGAAGGTGGCCCTTTCTACCCATCCCAGCGCTCCAGAGGAGCAGGAGGCAGGAGGTTTGTGAGCAGTTTTCTGGTACCCAGAGGCAGATCCAGCCCTGGCAGGGCTTTCATCAGAATCCCTGCCTTGGGCACACACTGGTGCTGTGTCTGTATCGCTGGGTGGCATCGGCTCATCCCTCAGGAGAGCCGGGAGTCAGCTGGGATGGCTGAAGAGGCTGAATCTGTAATGGATCCTCATCAGGATGTCGGTGTTTACAGGCTCCATGTGCACCTTCATGTTCTTAAGATGGCCTCAGACCTGACCTTCTCCTACAGGAGGTGGATCTTCATTCTCCCAGGCCTTGCCATTGCTTCCTGTGACTCAGGCACTGTGGCTGGAGCACTTGTCAGTGAAAATTGAGGTGAAAAAGTCATTGAGTACCTCGTCCTTCTCTATGTCCTAGGAAACCAGCTCTCCCATTTCCTTCCAGAGATGGCCCACATTTTGTCTAATCTTACTTTTCTCTCCAACTTACCTATAGAAGGTTTTCTTGTTGCCCTTGATGTCCCTGGCCAGGTTTAATTCTATCAGTGCTTTAGCTTTCCTAACCTGATCTCTGCCTGCTTGGACAATCTCTCTGTATTCCTCCCAAGCTACTTATCTTTGTTTCCACCCTCTGCAGGCTTCCTTTTTGTGTTTGAAATTCTCCAGCACCTCCTTCTTCATCCACAGAGAACTCCTGGATTTTTTGCCTGGGAGCAAGCTGGTCCAGTGGAAGGTATCCCTGTCCATGTCAGGGGGTCATACAAGATGAGCTTGAAGGTCCCTTCCCACCCAAACCATTCTGGGATTCTGGAATTTTACGATTCTGGGATTCCGGAATTTTGCTATTCTGGGATTCCTTTTTTTTGGGATTCATCACTTCTGAACTTGGAGGAGGCAATCCTTGAATACCAACCAGCTTTCTTGGGCCCCTCTTGCCTCCAGGGCATTATCCCATGGTTCTTTAACAAGCAGTTCCCCAAAGAGACCAGTCTGCTCTCCTGAAGCCCAGGGCTGGGAGCTTGCTCTGCGCCCTCCTTGCTGCCCTAAGGATTTTGAACCTTTCATGATCATGGCACCCAGGCTGCCCTGGAGCTTCACATTCCTAGTCAGCCCCTCCTTGTTGGTGAGAACAAGATCCAGCACAGCATCTCTCCTTGTTGGCTCTTCTATCTCCTCTGTTCCTTGGAGAAGGACATTTTCATCAACACATTCCAGGAACACCCTGGATTTCTTATGCCCTGCTGGTTTGTCCTGATGTTTTCCATCTTTCCTTTTGCAGGTCTTCCATCCCACCCAAGACTCCCAGAGCTCTGGACAGTAGTTTTCCAGGCACTGTTTTTCTCCCTTTCCCTGGTGGGTGCTCTTCCAAGTCCTTCAAAGACACTAGGACTACACCACTTGTTGATGGGAGTCCATGGACAAATTCCCAGGAGATCTGACACAGCCTCACGGGAGGACTAAGGCTCTCAGTGTATGAGGAGGAGGCTCCAGTGTCCTTCCTCTGACTGAACAGGGGCTCGCTTGTGCAGAGACAGGACTCAGAGAGAGGAGAGCAAACTGTTTGTGGCATGACCCTGCAAAGCCATCTCAGTCAGCAGGGCAGGTGTGCAAGGGATGCTCCCTTTGGAGACCCTGCAGAGCAGCCCATGTTGGCCATCCTCTTCAGGTGAGGACCCTCAGCTTCCCTCTGTAGCCCAGGAACACCCCTCAGCGTGAGATGAGGCCGGGGTAACTCACACATAGGATCAAGGAATCATTAAGGTTGGAAAAACCCTCTAAGATTGAGTCCATCCATTCCCCCAGCACTGTCAAGGCCGCCACTAACCCATGTCCCCAAGTGCCGCATCCACGCGACTGTTCAATCTCTCCAGGGATGGGAATTCCACCACTGCCTTGGGCAGGCTGTGCCAATGCTTGACAACCTTTTCTGTGAAGAAATTTTCCCTGATATCCAACCTGAACCTCCCCTGGCACAACTTGAGGCTGTTTCCTCTCATCCTGTCCCTTCTTCCTTGAGAGCAGAGCCCAACCCCCACCTGGCTGCCCCCTCCTGTCAGGGAGTTGTGGGGAGAGAGGTGTCCTCTGAGCCTTCTTTTCTCCAGGCTGAGGTCCCCCAGCTCCCTCAGCCACTCCTGGTGCTCCAGACCCTTCTGCAGGTCCATTCCCTTACCTGGACACACTCCAGCCCTTCAGCGTCTGTCTTGTAGTGATGGGGGCAACCGTTCAGTACACACACAGCGATGCTGAACTTTCCTAGAAACCACAAAATCTCTCCTAGATTTCACTGTTTTGTTGTTTTTTCCGCCAGGTGAGGCATCACATTTATCTGGACATCCTGTCATGCTTTCCATAAATAGGAGGTGGCATCAGCCCGTGAGGTCCCCGCCCTGTTTGCCTGCTGATATGTTTCAAAAGGCATTTGCTCTGTAAACACCTGCTCCACCCAGTTTCCCTCGATCAATACGGCTTTTCTCTCCAGGCTTTGCCTGAAAACCATTTCCACTATTTTGCCGTGGGCACCAAGCACTGGCTGAGGCAAAGCTGGGGCTGGACCCAGCACTGACCACTTCCTACTCCTCGGGGTCAGATGCAGCTCAAGGCTCCCGCTGGCCATGGAGAGTCCTAAAGACATCCTTGGCCGTCCCCAGGTCAAGCACAGCTTCCCTGGCTCCAGCAGCCTCCTTTCCCACTCTGTTCAGGTCTGGTGAGGCCACACCTGCAGTGCTGGGTCCAGCCCTGGGCTCCCTAGTACAAGAGAGATGCAGTGACTGGAGCCAGCCCAGTGCAAGGCCATGAAGGTGGTGAGGGTCTGAAACATCCTTCAGGTGAGGAGCGGCTAAAAGAGCTGGAGCTGCTCATCGCAGAGAAGAGTAGTCTTGGAGGGGCTTTGTAGATATGTATGAACATCTGATGGGAGGGAACGAAAGCAGGAAACCAGGCTCTTCTCAACAGTGCCCTGTGACAGGACAGGAGGCAACGGGAGCAAACTAAGCTGCATGAAATTCACCCATGGGAGCTGCCCCACAGAATCCCAGAATGGGCCAGGCTGGAAGGGACCACAGTGGTCACCTGGTCTCACCTCTCTGCTCCAGCAGGGCCATCCGAGAGCACATGGCACAGATTATGTCCAGACAGCTCTGGAATATCTCCAGTGAGGGCGACTCCACAGCTTCTCTGGACAATCTGTTCAGGGCTCGGTCACTGCCCAGGAAAGTTCTTCCTCCCGTCCAGGTGGAACTTCCTGGACATCAGTTCCTGCCCGTTCCTCCGGTGCCATCGCTGGGCCCCCGGAGCAGAGCCTGGTCCCGGCTCGGAGCCCTCCCTGCAGACAGGGACAGCCAGGGCTGAGGGCCCCTCTCAGCTGGGGCTCCTCTGGAGGCTGAACAGCCCCAGCTCCCTCAGCCTTTCCTGGGCACGGAGATGCTCCAGGCCCTTCAGCATTTTTGTCATTCTCCATTGGACCCATTTTGGGTGCTCCAGGTCCCTCTTGTTCTGAACAGCCCAAAACTGGACAAAATGTGATGATGAGGGGAGGCTCATCTCACCTCTGCTGAGGAGAGCCCATGGCACCCCGTGGTTGGGATGCCCACTTTCATTTCTTCTTCTGCAGACAGACCAGCAAGTCCTCCCGGTAACATGTAACCTGATGTCTTCAGAGAAGACAACATGGATAGTCTCAGGAATGGTTCAGATCCTGGATCCTACAAGGCCCTGAGGGATCTGGTCTAATGTCAGTCACCCTAAAATATAGGTGTCTTTCAGCACCTGAGTGCTGCAAGTGCTGCAGCCTCCGGAGGCTTCAGGGCGAAGCCCAGGTTTGTGAGGGATCACTTAATCTCTTAGAGGTCTCTGGCAAGCAAACAAAACCAACGGAAAAGAAACAGCAAAGCCTATACCCCAGGTGAGCAGAGATGTGTTTCGTTGTTCAAAGGCTTCTGATAAGGTGACTGAGATTAAAGAACAAATAAAAGTATGATTCGGGCCAAAGTCCCAACTCCAGCCAAAACCACACAGCCAGTGCAACAACTGGCACTGGCACTTTAGGCACTCCTTGCCTAAAGCCACACTTATCCAGCTGCTCCTCAGCCTTCCGAGCCAAGAGGAGCTCTGCCCAGTGCTGGCACAGGCTCTGCCTTGTCTTTGGGACAAGGTCCCCAGGACAGTGAAGTCCCACACAGCCCAGCAGCCACAGCGCCAGTCCCGCACTCAGCTCCCACCACGCTTTGCTCCCAAATTCCCAGCTGGATGCATTTGCTGCCTGAGCATCCTTTTCAGAGAGCTGGTATCGATGGGCATGGCCACTGCAGGGCAGGCTCACTTCAGTGTCCAGGAGAGCTGCTGCAGTTAATGGGAAATGGGCATGCCTCGCTCTCTCTGCTAAGTGTAGAATTAACTAAAGATCAATTTAGGTGGGTGCCGATGGAGCGCGGCTGCCCGGCGGCGGAAGGGGAGGCCCACGGGCTGATAGATTGGAGAACGACTCGGAAAGCAAACTTGCACGCTGCTGATAAGGCAGAGTGCTGGATACCCCGGAGAGAGTCATCCAGAAATTATCATGGGTCGGTCTGGGAACAGGTCTGTCTGGAAACTGGTCTGAAAAGCAAACAGAAAACTGCACAAAGGGTTTGCTGGCTGCGAGGGGACAGCTCGTCCCTCTCTCAAGTTTCTCTCCATTGGGAGTTTTGTGGGAATAACTATAGACCTAGGAATTTGGGGTGTCCCAGAACTCAGCTTCCTCAATCCATCCCTGCATCTGGGACTGCCAGCAGACTCCTGCTGGGAAGGCACACACAGTCCTCATGTCTTTTCATCCCCGTTTAAGATCCAGCAAGCTCCAGGCTGCCAGGGTACAAATGGCCAAAGTGACCACGTGTTGGCAGAAAAGGATGGAGAGAAATCCTTTTTTAAGCAAAGTACACGTGCAAACACACAAACACAACATAAATATAAAAAGAAAAAATTAAAGAATTCAATACGGGGAAAAAACATACCTAAGCAATATGAGCAGGGTCCTTGCGGTCATCCGCAGAGAGGGATGGAACCCAGTCCCACATCAGGCATTAATTCCCTGTCTTATCCCAGTGGCAACTACCTCCTCCCAGGTTCTCAAACTCTGGCTACCTGCAGGAGGCAAAGGGACAAGTGTGGAGGCAGGAGACTCTGGGCTCAGGCACCTGGGCTCGCACTGCGGGTGCAGGCAGTGCCACCCTGATACTGCCCTGTGGGATGGCGCCTCGTCCCCTTGTGCCAGCCAGGGTCCTTTGGAGTCTGCCCCACCATCACAGCACTGCCAAGAGGTCTTCCAGGCCCCTCTAACATGAGCTCATGAATAGCATTTTGACTCCTGGACCTTCCCAGGATGATTTTAACCCCAAATATGACTTTTCTGTATTGCTCCAGTTTACCTGCTCTAGCTAATGTGTTCACTTAAGCACCACTGACTCCTTCTTCTGAGGTTTTTGTTTATTTTGCAGATGTTCTGCTTTGACTTCAGAAGCAAGGAGCCATTTCCAGCAGGAGCTCCATCAGTCTCCACTCCCTGCTGAAGAAACCACTCCTCTGGAGGCAACTCCAGACCCAGGAAATTCCCAGGGATTGCCCCAATTGGCAAAGCCCTGCAGCAGTTTCATCTTCCCCAGGATCCCAGACTCTGCTCCTACCAAAGACACCTCCCTGGCTGCCTGTACACTCCAGGCTGCAGCTGCCTCCCTTTGCCAACACACACAAGGATGTCAGACTCCTCCTTAGCCAAGGAATTGTCCCAGGGAGCAACAGTGGCTTTTCTCCGGCTCCTCACTTCTGCGGCAGTGTCCTGCCATCCAAGCTCTCTCAGGAGAACAAAGAAGCTCTCTCAGCAGAACAAAGCTCCCCTGCTCCTGCCTGGAAGGTCCCTGTCACCTTTGCCAGGAGCCCTGTTGTGCCGCCCACCTGCAGACGGGTGTTCACATCTCGAGGCTCAGCAGGGAGTGTTGTTGATGGCAAACAGAATCTGCCCTCAGCAAGACCAAACAAAAACCCACACAGAGCTCTCTGCTGGGTTGTTTTTATGCTGGAGTGCTCCCCATCCAGCAGGAAAAGGAATAAGGCGAGGATGAAGGGAGGCAGATAGCTGGCTGAGGTTACAGTGAGCCCCAAGCCCTTGCAAACCGCAGGGCTCTCCCTCGCACCTCCCATTGCTCTGGCAATTGGTCCAGCCCAGGGCTGGAAATCCGGTTCACAGATCTGCTCTCCTCCTCACTGGAGGGGCAATCACATTCTCAGGTCTCCTTTCCTCTTCACCAGACAGGCACCTTCCCACATGCTCCTCTTCACCTCCACCCCAGGTACAAATGCACCCGAGATGGCTGCTCTCCAGGTGCAGCTTGTCCAGGAATCCTGGGAAAAACCCACCAGCAGCTTGGCCATGGACAGGCCAAGCAGGAAAGCCATTGCATGAGAGTGGCAAGGTCCTGAGGGTCTTGAGGTCCTTGCTCATCATCTTGCAGAGGGACAGGGGACAGGAAGGGACTGGAGTCTTTGGAGCCCCTCAGCTGCCTTTCGCTGGGGTCAGCAGTGAACGTGCAGCCACCTAAGGAGGTGCCCAGTCCCTCCTACAAGGGCACCTTTGCCTTTCAAGAGACACAATTTACCTGCCCGAGTCCTGACCCCCACTCCAGCATCTGTGAGAGGAAGGAGACCACCAGGTGTAGTCTCAGAGGAATGACATCCCCACCGAAGCCCTCGGACACTGGTCCTGCCCAGGTCACAGTCCAGCACAGCCTCTGTAGGATGCAGGTGCGAGGTAGCAGAAGGATCCCAAGAGATCCCTGCTGAGGTCCCTCAGATGCAGCCTGTGGCACAGGAAGCACACAGGCAGTGGAGAGCACATGCCGTGCTTCCCATCACCACATTCCTGCAGGAACAGACAACTTTGCCTTTTGAGTTTTTCCTCCACAGGTGCCTCAAGTCGTGCCCAAGAAGAGGCTGCAGATAGGAGCAGAGGATATCTTGAGCAGGATTACATATGGAAACTAAACGTTCATGACGTCACCATGGACAAATAGGTTGGTCCTTAAGGAAACAAGCGAGCTGACCAGTGGCAAATCCCACCAATGGCCATCAAGCAAGAGGAAACAACCAAAGAGGAGCAAGATCAAGCCTGTCTGGACACCCTTATGTTGATGAGCCTCTGGATGCTCCCAAGCAGAGGTGCCCCATGCCCTGCAGCAATAGGATGTTCCCTGGAGATCCTGCGTGGGGGATGCTCACAGACCCCTCAGCCATCCACCCCAAGCAGGCTTATCCAGCTTGGATTGCACGGAGCATGGCTGTGCAGAGGGAAGCAGAGGGGAGAAGCCCTGGCCCTCAGTCCCTGCATCAGAGAGGATTTGATCCCTGCAAGCTCCTGCATGGCTCTCAGGCAGCCCCAGACTCCCAGGGAAGCTGCCAGCCCGGGCAGAGAGCTGGAGCCCAGGATGGGTGGAGAACACGAGAGCCCCACAGCAAACTTGTGGTTTTGATGAGGTGGACGGGGAGAGGCAGCGCCTGCCTGTGCCAGGGTGAGGGGAATGGCTGCCTCCCTGCTGGCAACAGGGAAGGAGGGAGCTGGGCCCTTCTGTCCCTCCAGAGAGCCAAGGTCCAGCCTGGAAGTGACTCATCCACCCTTTGTGCCCTTCCGGAGGCCCCTGGGCACGGGTCAAGGGAAAGCACACGTGGCCAGGCTCCTCTCCTTCAGGGCCAGCAGGCACGTGAGGCGCCTGGTCCTGCAGACTGCGAGTGACACAGCCTGAGCCACTGGCCCTCGTGTCCCACATCCCAGCCACCCTCTCCGCCTCCACACCACCCCGGGAGTCTGGGCCCAAACAGGAGAAGCACATGGTCCCTGCCAAACTACCTGGGCCCCTGGTCACACAAGGGCATGGCTGATGCTGTGCAGGATGCTGGGATGAGCCTTGAAGGGGAAGGATGTGGCCAAAGGACCTCCACCGTGGAGGGCAGCCTCCCTGTCCTCCTTTGAGTTGTCTTACGTTGTCCACCAGCCAGCAAGAAGCAGACTCAGTGACCACCTTCCCACTGGTGCTGGAAGCCAGTTGACTTCCTAGCAATGTCCTGTTGCCGGTCATCCTGGCACAGCACGGTCCCAGCGCAGGGGGTTGAGGACTTTGCTTCCCCTCATCACATTCGCTGCTCCAGACACCACTTAACATATCGATGTCTTGCGTGTGCCATCCTCAGACTGGCACCCCGTGCCCCCCCAAGGCAGCCAAGGAGGCAGCTGGGGACTGCCATGCCCCCAGGCCAGCGTGGATGGAGGTGGGCTGCGTTGGAGAGGACAAGCCATGGAGGGGTGACCCAGCCATCACTGAGTCCCAGCAGCACCGACCCGGGGACATCGGGATCACCAAGAGCTCAGCAATCACAACCACCTCTGCCCTCAGCTTTGTCAAGAGGCAAAATCGGGACATGAGGAAGGAAAACGAGAGGTCAAAGTGGAGCACCAACATCCATGGGTGAAGCCAAGGAGTGAGGCAGGGACGCTGACATGGGTGGACAGCTTGCCCTCCGCTCTGTGTGACGTGGCGGTGCCTGGCAGGGGTGAAGGTGCCACTCACCCTCTCAGAGGCTGGGCACTCCCTGGCGCAGGCACAGGGCACTGGTGGGAAGGTCTGACGGGATCTCCGTCCCGGTGCCCCCGCCGGGGAGGGGCCTCTGGCTGCAGCACACAATCCAGGCTCCGCGTGTTTGCTTTCCAGTCTCTCGGGCGGATGATAACCACCCGCTCCCCAGCCAAGGCTCCAGCTCACCATGCTGAAATTCAGAAGGTATTTGGTCACGTAAGTGGAATATTTTTATGTATTTGTTTAAGTAAAATACTGTTTTCCTGAGTAAAATTCTCTTTCCATCCTACCCAGAGGTGATGTCCTTGCAGATGGCTCTGTGTTGGGAAACAGCTGAAGTGGTGATGGGAATGGGCAGAGGAGTGTTTCTGCTCCATACCAGTGCAGGGAAATCTGGGGTGATGGGAATTTTACCTTCTGGTGACATTCCAACAGCAGCTGGAAAACAGCATCTTTTGTAAGGCTGTTGCCACAAGGGAAGGAGAATGGCACAGACCTTGGCAGGGCAGGAGGATGCTGGTCCCTCCTGCAGCGTCCCAGGTGAGGGATCACCAGAGGAGCAGGCACGGAGCAGAGATGTGTCTCTGTGCAAGTTTTCCACATGGCCACCTCAATGAGTGCCCCTAGGGTGAGGTGCCCTCTTCCACAGCCTCTGGTCTGGACAGGAGGGGTGAGGGAAGGGCAAGGCTTGACTCTGCAGCAGAATCCTTTGGCTGGGGGGAGCTCCAGGGTGAGAGGGCTCGGGGCTATTCCCAACCCAGCTGTCAAGTGTAGGGTGGGCACCAGCAGGCAGTGCCATTGTGCCCTTCCTGTGCCACCTGAGCATCCTGCTGGCCATTTTGCCCAATTCCTCATTTACTGCCAAAAAAATTGCTCCGGTGACTGGTCAGAGGGAGCAGGCTGTGGCTGGTGTACGTATTGTGTACATTAATTCCTTGTGCAACTTCGCTCACTGCCTGGAGAATATCTGGGCACAGCAAAACAGTGAAATCTTTTTCTGCCACTCACCTGCCCAGTGAGCTCAGCCTCAGCACGTCCCGCAGCACCTGCAGCCGGCTGGGACCCCGAGGGCCTGGAAACTTCCAGCCACAGCCCCATCCTGGCTGGGGCGTTGGTTTCTGTGTTGGACAGGGAAGGGGCACAGGTCGCAGGGAAGCTCTGCTTGGAGCAGGGGGGAAAAACAGAAGGTAAAGCTGCAGTCCCGCTGAGAACAAGTGGCACCTGCTGCCAAGCAGCACCCCAGGCACCCTCTGCCCTGTTAGGGGTGGCACTGAGACACAGCAGGGGCAGCATCCCTCGCAAAGATTTGAGCATCGGTTCAGGTTTGGATTAGATTCCTTGAGCCAGCATGGGAGGATCCAGCTACTCTGGCTCTTCTACTGAGCCCTTGCAGCCAAAGGCATCTTTGAGGTGCTGCATCCAGCTCTGCACCCTGTTTGTCACTTCTGGAGGTGACAGCACACAGGCTCTGGTCTAAGAGGGCTCTTCAAGCATAGCCTGCCTGCAGATGGAGGCATCTCCAAAGACTCTACAGGAGTTGGGCTCTCGCAGCCCAACCCGCCCTGCAGGACTCCAAGTGCACCCTGGACACCTTCCTGGTGCTCTGAGCCAAGACACACACGACCCTGATCCATCCCCGTGTGCAAATGGAGAGGAGGCTGGGCAGGGGTTACCCACGGAAGGCAGCTGAGCCTTTTGAAGGTTTGTTGTTTGGTCACGTCTTGCCAACCTGCTGCAGCCTCCAAGACGAGGGCTGCTCGTGCACCATGTGCCATTTAATCGATGCTTTGCTGCCTTCAGTGCAACTTCTTGGCATCTCCAGTGCAAATTTGAGCGCTGACACTTTCTCAGCACGCCCTCCTTGATGTCCACGTATCCCACGAGAGCCAGCCCGGAGGAGGGAAGGAAAGGCTCTGGCTTTCCACCAGCCTGGCCAGCCCCAAGCAGCCCGACACATTGTGTGTTCTCAGCTGGGCGTTCCACCAACACAACAGCCACTTCAAAAGAGCCAGAGGACCTGGATCTTTCACAGATTCTCACAGGTCGAAAGTTTAGGACCTCTGTGGAAGCAAGTGAAGAATTATACCTGCACCAAATAGAGCTATGGGAGTGGCAGGGGGTGCTGGCCCCCAGCACTGCCTGAGGGGAAGTGTTCCATCATTCTGCCTTCATTACTGTGAGTTCCTGCAGGTCTCCCCAAGAGTTTGTGTGTATCTCCAAATATGAAAGTGGTGCAGCTCTTCATTCCCTTATTGCTGCTTGTCTTGCCATGGTCAGACAAAATTATGGTCAGCCTTGCCTTGAGTGATGGGAGAGTTGGATTGAGTCCCCAGCCAGATCCAGAGGAATCACTTCATTCTGGAGCAGCTCCTCCCTCACTGCCTTCTCCCTGTCCAGTCTCTCTGATCTTCCACATGCAGTTATTTCAACAAGCCTTTCCTTACACTAGCTCTGGGGCAACCTCAGGTCTCTGCTTCAACCCTCCCTCTTTAACACCTCTTGGTATTTTAAGCTCTATTTAAGCATTTGGCGTTTTTCTCCTCCGTTATTTGTCACACCTGTTTATCTCTGACCTCACGAGGGTCCCCTTGTGCTGCTGGCACAGCCAGGCAGTGACCCACACGCACATTTGCCACCTCCTGTCTCATCCGAGCTTGGCAGTCTGCTCCTCAGGTGGCAAAGAGCTTGGATCCTGCCAGGTTGCCGTCGGGACTTGGGATGTTGTGATGCTGATGGGCAGTAATTACATGCAGTAATGACACCTTTTAAATCCTCAGTAGCACCGCCACGGCCTAAGACCTCCCAGCCTTTCCAGGCCCAAGCACTTTATAAACTAAAATCCTCCTGGGAGGATTGAGAGTTTCAGCTCAGTAAAGGGACATTACTGGGAGCAGGGCAGAACCGTGTCTGTGAGTGTCCAACCGCTGCAAGCAGTGCTGTCATTATCAAACTCCTACTTAATCATGATAGCTGATGGTTTTCCTGGAACAAATCCAGTTCCTCAGGAGCAAACCGAAATTCCTGACCTGTACCAGCGGGATGCACGTGACCCCTTGGGACAGCCCGCGTTTGTGTCACTGCTGCCTCACCAAGTCCTGCTCCCACGTGTCACAGGACTGCCTGGAGTAGGAGATGAAGCACCATGGAGATGAAGAAGCTCTGGGACAAGCAGGTCTGTGCAGTTCCAGTCCCACCGTCTTGGTCCAAAGCTGCAGGAAGCCGGCGCTGCCAACGAACCCAGGCTGGCTGTGGGAACGCGGCTTCCAAGCAGGCTCTGCCCAAATTTCTGCTTTCATTGATTCCTCCCATTTAGATCCTCGCCGCCTGTGACCCTCCCTCCCTCAGAGGGGAGAGCAGCCACCTGGGGCTGGCAGGCTGGACTTCCCCACAGCAGAGCCCAATCCCAGAGGATTTAACCAGATCCTCAGTACAAATCATCTCCTGTTATGCAACAATGAGCTCCCTGGGGAAAAACCAGCAGAATAATGGAATCATTCAAGTTGCAAAAGCCCTCTAAGATCATTGAGTCCAATCTCTCCCCCAGCACTGCCAAGGCCACCACTAACCCATGATTCCAAGTGCCACATCTGCTGGGACTGGACAACCTTTCTGTGAAAAAATAAAATACAAACAAAACCTTTTTTCCAGGAAATTCAGTCCCTTGACCATTCCACTGAAGATTAAATCTACAATCAAGATCCACCAGGGTTTGCAGCAAGCCCTACAAACAGAAGGAGCCCCATGGCAGCATTTCCATGGCCCAAATGTCACCATACACAACCCAAACCCCGACAGCACAATTCTGGTGGCCCGAAGAAATCACAGTGCTGTTGTAGACGTGGCTAAAATCAGAGTAAAACCCAGGCACTGCTGGGGCTCCCATGGTGGCATTACATCTGCAGCCACAGCTGGAGCCTGTGCAGATGGCAGTCCAACAGCAGAGAGTGGGGAGAGCAGGGAAAAAAAGAGTTTTATTGTCTGTGTTGATAAAGAGAGGATCCTGATCCTTCTAGGCCAGGCAGGGCAGGGAACACACAGGCAGTGCCCTGTTCCTGCTGCCTGGGGGGGAGCTCGGGCTGCTCCAGGAGCTTGTCCCTGAGCAGCCAAGGGACTCAGTGGTTATCAGTGTTTGCTTTTCAGCACAATGTCTGTGGCCCATCTGGAAATTTCCACAGGGCTGCACCGCTGGGGCACAGCCTCGGAGGTTCCTCGGTTATCGCTGCCTCTGCAGCATTTCCGCCCCTGAAAACGTGACCTTACCTTAAATAAAGATAAAAAATAAAAAAAGCCTCAAGGCACCTTTCCCGCCTGCCTCACGCACACCAATGGTCTTGGCTTTTTCTCCCCGTGAATGGTCTCAAATGTCTGTTTCCTTGCAGGAAGCTGAGTGCAATCTACAGGTGCCAGCCAGGTCGGCTCTGGATCTCCTTCAGCCTCCTCATCCTCCTCCTGGTCACACTTCAGGTTGTGGAGAAGCTGCAGCCTCCTGGGTAGGTCCTGAGCAGAATGATAAACCTGCACCTCGTCCTCCAGCCTTTCGCTGGCCACTGAGGTGGGCTCAGAACCATCCTCCTGAAAACCACCCAGCAGGGTCTTCCTTAGACAGGGAGGAAAATCCAGGTGAGAGAGGACCCTCCGGGGGTCCCACATCTCACCCCTATGCCCTGGCCAGAGCTGAGCCCACCCTGGGGTCACACAAGGCTGCTCTGGGCTTTGTCCTGCCTCACCACAAAACCCTACAGCCCTTGAGCCCAGTCCTCCCAGTCTGGAGTTATCTGCAATTGTTCTTCCAGCTTCTCCAGACCACCAGCTCTTCTCTCTCCTTGCCTCCTCTTGCTCTGCCCTTTCCACCCGCCTGTCATGCTCCAGCAAGACAGAGACACTGCCACATCACTGCTGACCTGTCCTTCTCCTCTTCATAGAATCATTAAGGTTGTAAAGGACCTCCAAGATGGTCAAGCCCAAGTTCTTGCACCCGCCCCCACCCTCCAGGGCAGCAGTGAAGCCCATCAGCAATGCCACTCACCCCACGAAAAGGGGGGGATGTGTTTTGGGGTGACTTTGGGGGGTCAGGGGTTTCATTGGGCTGCAGAGCAGCTGCCTCTGCACTGTCCTCCCACCTCCCACAGCTGAGCATTGTGTCCTGTCCCCGTCACAGGAGCTGCCAATGTGAGCTGGAGCGTGGGCTGCAGCAGACCACGGGCCACGGGCTCGGCTCTGCCCTCCACAGCCCCGACCTGCTGTGGGAGGATGACTCCCCGCAGGGGCAGAGGGAAGCCGAGCCAGACCCCGCTTCGACTGAGGATGTTTTCAGGACGCACCTGTCCTTCAGCCAGGAGACCCCTCTGGAAAGCAGCCAAGAGGAGCACTGGATGCAGCAGCCTGAGGAGAGCAGTGAGGTGGTGAAAGCCCGTCTGTCACCCATGGAGCTGGAACCCCAGCTTCCTGGCCTGGAAAAAGCAGCCAGACAAAGTCCTTCTCCAGCCCTTCCCGGGAGGATCGCCGCAGTTTTGGCAGAAGCTGTCACCAGCAAGTTCACCATCTTTGCAAACAGGCTGAGCACAGAGGAGCAGAGGGGAATGTCCCCACCCGCAATGGTGCAGGTGGAGGTACAGAGCCAGACTCGGCCTCGAGCTGTGGGTTCTCCCCACCCTGAGTGGGGCACCTCCTTTACCCAGCCCATCCCAAACTCAGCTCAACCCCTGCAGGCAGAGGATTTTTACAAAACAGACCTGGAGACAGGATTTTTCCCAAGCTGGACAGAAGCCTTTAAGGTCAGCGAGGTGACAGCTGGAGAAGGTCAGCAGGCCAGACGGGTCACCTCTCAAGGGAAGACGTGCAAGCCCAAGACTGACATTGTTTTCCTGAAAGTCCACAAGAGCGCCAGCAGCACCGTCATGAACATCCTGTTCCGCTTCGGGGAGACGCACAACCTCACCTTCGCCTTCCCCCTCGGCGGGGGCTACCAGCTCTACTACCCACACCACTTCTTGGCGAGGTTCGTGCAGGGCTTCTCCCCGCAGAGCCCCCGGCGGTTCAACATCCTCTGCCACCACATGCGATTCCTGCAGCCGGAGGTACGGGCAGAGCTGCGGCCCTCCGGAGGGACGAGTGGGGAAGGGGGAGAGGGGCTCACGGGGCACAAGGAGGGGCGCCTGTCGAGCACATAAGCTCTGCAGAGATGAACCAAAGAGAGCCAGGATTGCCCACGGGTACTTGGCATGTTGTTGGCATCTCCTGAGAGCTTCTGTGAGCAGGTTTGATGAATCGCTGTGCTGTGACCCATGGCAAGGCGGGAGACAGCATTTGTAGCAGCCAGCAGCTCTCATCTCTTGTCTGGTGGGCCCTGGGACATGTCTTGCTCCCAGACAGGCCCAGAGGGGACCAGCTTCCAGAGGAGAACATCAAAGTGCATCAGCTCAGGTCAGCCATGCCCAGCATCCACCTCTCTGGATGCCACCCGAGGACAGGTGGGCATGGGGAAAGCGAAGGAGACGGGCAGTATCTCCATCCCAGCCCGGCCACGCAGCTGTGGCAGCCCGCTGTGGGGAGATTTGGTCACTGCTCTCCCAGTGTGACTCTTCTGGAGCTCCCCACAGCTCCTTTGATGAGCTGCACCCTGAAATCCTCCCCAGCACCCCCCATCTCCAGCCCCAGTGGCTGCCTCTGCTCTCCAGCATTGTGGGCAAGCGGGTCCCTTCTTCCTACCCCAGCTTTAAACCCTCTTTTTTCTCCTCCGCAGGTGCAGAAAGTGGTGCCCAGCTCTGCCGTCTACTTCTCCATCCTGAGGAACCCCGTGCAGCTGATGGAGTCCTCCTTCGTGTACTACAAGGGAGCGTCGGCCTTCTCGCGCGTCCGCAGCCTGGCGGAGTTCCTCAGCCAGCCCTACCGCTACTACAACCCCGCCAGCGGCGACCGCCACTACGCCAGGAACCTCATGACCTTCGATTTCGGCTTCAACCCCGACGGGGAGGTGTCCCCTGAGCGGGTGCAACTCATGCTGAAGGCCATCGAGGCGTCCTTCGACTTTCTGCTCATCTCCGAGTACTTCGACGAGTCCATGGTGCTGCTGAAGGAGATGCTGTGCTGGGACCTGGACAGCGTCGTCTCCTTCCCGCTCAACACCAGGGACAGCAGCACCAAGTCCCCCCTCCCGGACACCGTCGTGGAGAAGCTGAAGGCCTGGAACAAGCTGGACTGGGAGATCTACACCCACTTTAACAGGACCTTCTGGGAAAGGATCGACCGGGACATCGGCCGGGAGCGCATGCGGCGGGAGGTGCGGGCGCTGCGGGAGCGGCAAGCGGAGCTGGCCAGGACCTGCCTGCAGGGCACGGGCAGCGTGGCCCCCAAGGACATCAAGGACTCTTCCCTGCGGCCGCTGCAGCACGGCGGGGCCAGGATCCTGGGCTATAACCTCAAGCAGGGCTTGGATCAGGAGCTGGAGCGGACCTGCCGGCGGCTGGTGACGCCGGAGCTGCAGTACAGCAGCCTCCTCTACAAGAAGCAATTTGCCCCGCAGCCCCCCGAGAGCCCCCGGCCCGCTGCCTCCCGGCAGCATCAAACCCCGCGGCACCGGCTGGAGCCCACTCGAAACTGAGCCCCGCTGGTCCCTCCGGGCATCCTTCTCCATCCGCCCTTGCTGAGGACAGCGGGGCTCAGCCCTCCCGGCCGGGCTGGTCCCTCCGAGCATCCTTCTCCATCCTCCCTTGCTGAGGACAGCGGGGCTCAGCCCTCCTGCCCGGGGCACGGGCGGGCTGGGGGTGCTGTCCCTGCACCACCGAGCACAAGCTCTGCGCGCTGCCGGGAGCAGGACGGGCTGCAGCGGGGGTCCCAGGGGCTCCATAGGACTTTTCCAGAGGGAAATCCCCCCGGTCAGCAGCTGAAGCCTCAGCGCAGCACCGGCTCCAGCAGCGAGGAGCAGATCCAGGAGGGCAGCCCAAATCCTCAGCCCCGCACCTGAGGCTGCAACGGAACAGAGCCAAGCTGTAAATCAGAGCTGTGGAGTTTGATTTACAGCTTGGGAACGAGTCTGTCTGTCTGGGCAGCTGCAGCTCTCCCCTGCTCCATTAACGTTACTGTGCTGGAAAAGCAGCCTCTTAATTAAAAATAACAACATTCACTGTCACTCCTTAAATTCCCCTTAATTACATCAGCCTGCTCAGTAGACTACTGAGAAGTCTACTGAGTCCCCGGAAGCACACCCCAAACATCTGAATATGCCCTGGGGAAAAAAAAAAAAAAAAAAAAAAAAAGGAACCCTGACTCTGTGGTTACAGGTTGCCTTTGGATGCTGCATTTATAGGATCAGCACCCTGCTCTGGAGCTGACACAAACACTGCAGTGCCAGACTCAGGTTCCATCCCTGTGTGACAGGGAGACATCTCATGAGCCTCTCTGCAGCCAGACATCCCAACCCACCGCTCAGAGCTGCCACGGGAATATGCTACGCTGTGCCCAGGGAAAGATCCAGCAGGAATGGCTTGTGGAGGGTAACTCAGCCTCACTTTTCTCATCCTGCACCTCTCCTTGAATCAAAAGCAGAGTCAGCAAATCAGCTGGGGTAAATGGAGGCCCCACTTCTGGCTTTTCAGCATGATTTCCAAACCAAAAAAGGTTCCAAAAAAATTGTCTGGGGGGATCTGACCATCCCGGGGTCTCCCTGGGGCAGGTACAAAGAGCCTCAAGGGTTTCAGTTTCCACCCAAAGGTCTGCTGCTCAGTTTAACCAGGAAAAAAGCCAGACTGTGCTCCCAGTGCCCTTCCAGGGGAGTGCCAAGCATCCAGCCAGGCACAAGGAGAGGGCAGCATTTGGGGATTTTGCTCCATGGTTTTGGGGTGCTGTGTGTTCCATAAAGTTTCATCTCTGAGGCACACCCACGTGTGGCTGTGTTGGTCCCTCCCCTCATTTCTGCTGTTGGGATGTGGGGTGGGCTCATGGTTTCAGAAGTCTGGGGTTCCTGGGGGCCTGCAGGTCCCTCCAGAGGGCAATCCCAGAGGAAATGAACTGGGATGGGCAGCCCAGAGGCCGTGCAGCCCTGGCCCTGGTGTTGTCCCCTCATGAACACAGCAGAGTGGAGGGAGGAGCAGGGCTGGACACTGGGTACCAAACCTGCACCTGCCACCTCCACTCCAGGTTTTAATCGGGTGCCACTTCCTTATTCCCTGTTTGCACCTCAGGAAATGGGATCAGGGCATTCCTGCTCAAGCTCCTGCCAAAGTGACCCAGGGCCGAGACTGGAACAGCCAGAGCATCACAATCTCCCTGAGGAGAGTGGCCAGGGTGCAGCTCCCATGGGGTGCCCTGGCCCCAGCACAGCCCGGGGGGATCCTCGTTTCCCAGCAGGTGTTTCCCCCCACACTCCCCCCTTTTCCAGAGCAGGCAGGAGGCAGGGCAGAGGTGGTTTGGGCACCACAGGGACTCCCATTTTCAGGGATGTCTCCCAGCAGGGCTCCCAGGAATGACATCACTCACCCAAATGCCAACCACATTTATTATTTTTTTCCACAAGTTGTAGTTTTATTATTTGTTAGGAGCATTTCACCTAGACATGGAGCAGAGCCCAGGGATCCACTTGCTCAACCACAGCAGCTGCCTGGATCTCTTTTTTTTTCCTAACCACAGACCCTTTGTGCACTATTTCTTGATGCTTTACAGCACCAAAACCCAGGCTAAGCACATCCCCAGAGGAGCAGGGTCTCCCGTGGCCAGTGAACTCTGTTGCCTTGGAGCACTTTGAATTTCTCTCCAAGGCTTGCCAGGTTCAGCCTGTGCAATTCAAGGACTTCAGGTCAAGTTTAACTCAAAACCCACCAATTTTTAACCAGTATCCATTAATAACTCGGAAGATCAAAGCCTGTTTCCTCCCCATCCCAAGTTTCCAAGACAGTTACTGGCTTATACTTTGTTTTTAGGGCTGCAAGAGACCCACTGGGGTTATTTCAGGCATTGCACGATGCAATAACCCTGAGTTGCTCAAGCCTGCCCATGGAATGGTCCCAACTTTCTGTAAGATTCCTGGCAGTACAAGACAACCAGCAATTTATGCAAAAGTGTTCCGTGTTTTCTCTCTGAGGCAGCGATGTGGGCTTGAAACATTTCGGGCTCTCCATGGAGGCTTTCAAAACAATTCCCAAAGCAGCTCCAAGGATTCCTTTGTGATGCTTTAAGGACTGAACGAGCAGCAAAATCCTCCACACAGGGAAACCCTTTCCCAGGAAAAGGCCTGCCAGGACCCCTGGGCTCAGGCACGGGGCTCCGAGTTGCTCTTCCTCCCTTTCCTCTGCTGCTGTGGTTTGTCACCCTCCGCCTGCGCTGTCACCTTTGCCTTGGGCACCTTGTATTTGCTCTTCTGGCTGTAGAGGAGGTTTTTCTGGAAGAGGCGTGGGATGTTGCCCTGGAACAGCAGGAGGGCAGCGAGCATCCCTGGAATGAGAGTGCAGACCCCTTCCGAGCGCTGTGTCGAGCACCTCCACCCTCCCCACAGCTCAGCAGCTGTTTTGGGTCCTTGTCCAACCTTCACCATGACCAAAAGGCAGCTCAGCACCACTGAAGTCCCCACCAAGAGCTGAGGGACCCTCGCTCTACTGCTTTAAGGAGAATTTAACCACTGCGTCCTTAACATAATAAACAAGGCTTGTTTTGACCCAAAAGGGCCGTAAACCACCCCAATGGTTTTCTGGCAGAGAATCATAAAGGCTGGAAAAGCCCTCTGAGCCCATCGAGTCCAACCATTCCCTCAGTGCTGCCAAGGTCACCATTAGTTATGACCCGAGTGCCACATCCACACGGATTTTAAATCCCTGGGGACGGTGTCTCCACCACTGCCTTCAGCAGAGTGTGCCAGTGCCCGACCACCCTTCAGGGAAGACATTTTCCCAATACCCAACCTAAACTTCCCTTGAGGCCATTTCCTCTTGTCCCATCGATGTTATCTGGGAGCAGAGGCCAACCCCCACCTGGCTCCAACCTCGGGTCAGGGACTTGTCTCCACTCTCAGCACATATCCAGCTCCCCACGATCATCCTGGAGCCGAGGCAACCTCAAAGCACAGCTCAGCCTGCCACTGCCCTAAAACACCTTCGCTAAACCTCCCCCAGACTTTGGCCTCAGGTAGATTTCTGCCCTTGTGCTGTGCAGAAGTTGGGTTTTAAAAAATTGGATAGTGAAGAGATTACCCCAGAGACAATGAGGCAGGATGAAAAATTACACTTGGCACTGGCAACCCCAAATTCAGCCCTTTGCCAGAACAGTCCATGTTACACTGAGCACGTCTGCCTTGCCCCCATCTCAGCTCCTGCCCCTGGGAAGGTCTCACCTGCGAGGGGCCCCAGCCAGTAAACCTGGATGTAGTCCCAGAAGCTGTTCCCTGAGCAGTGGAAGGTGGTGGCTGTGGCCAGGGCAGGGTTGAAGAAGGCCCCCGTGAACGGTCCGGCTGTGTGGGAAGAGAAACATGGCCAACAGTCCCACTGCATCCTTTGGAACACTGACAAAGGGCTGTGACCCCCCTGCCTGCCTGGGGCACCTCTTGGACTGGGGAAATCCCACCCTCGTCGCCCTGAACTTTGTGGGAAGCAGAAAAGCTCAGTGCAGGACTGAGGGATTGCAGTAGGGGACATTCCAGGGAAGTGATCCCAGTCTTGAGCTATGGCTGCGAGCCAACATTCACCTGCAGCCCAGATACCCTAACCTGCCATCTTCATCCCAAAATGCATATTCCCCAAAATAACAGAAAACAAACACCTTAGTAGTCGTTACCTTGTTAATCCCTACCTCTCCAGTCCTGGAAGATGAAAAAGGGGCTGTTCCTCCCCCACAAACGAGGTACTTTTCCAAATGACTCAGAAAAAGAAACACCAGTGCTGCTCACCTGTGTAGGTCAGGAAGGTGACAGTCGCTGCCAGCGAAGGGACCCGGTACAGGGGGTGACTCTGTCGCACCTTGAGGAGGACAAGGTGGAAGAGGAAGGAGCAGCAGCCTTCCACGGAGGCAGCGTGGGGCAGGGAGGCGTGGATGGAGGAGCTGCACTCGGGCGCGATCAGGTTCTGGATGAAGTGGAGCTGTGTCAGCTCCCAGGACCAGTAGAGCCGGGTGACGGCCCAGCCCGTCCCCGTGCCCGCAGCCTGGGCCAGCAGCTTGGCCGCCGTGGCTGCCAGGCTGGACTCGAGGAGCAGGAACTCCTGCAGAGACACGGTCGGGTTGGCGGATGCTCCGTCAAAAGAGGCGCCGTGGACAGCGGAGAGGAGGAAGAGCAGGGTCAGGACCACGTCCAGGCCAAAGCCACCACCCCAGGGGCCAATCTCCATCAGCATCCTCAGCTCCAGGCTGCTCATGCACAACTGGAACGAGCCAGCAAATTCCCTGGCAAGGCAGCCACGTGTTCCGGGGGACAGAAGCCTCTTGGAAAGCCACCTGAGCACCTGGCACACCCCAACGACCACCAGAAAAAAAGCAATGGAGACATTCAAGCCATCCATAGCGAAGGCTGTGCTGGGGGCAGAGTGTGGACCAAACCTGGGAAGGAGCAGAGGAAGCTCCTGCACCTCCTCTTTATAGCACCAAGCAAAAGCAAACGTGGCACAGCCCGACAGGCCTGGGAAAGGCCACACGTGTGGCCCCGCGGGGCAATGCCAGTGCCACAGGGAGCTGCCGGACTCACAGCAGCTGCAGCAGCCACCAAGTTGTTTGTCCCAGCAAATCCCGGTGTTCTCTCCAGCAGGCACTGAGCCCCCAGTCCCAGCATTCACACCTGAGGGCCCACAGCAGCTCACCAGAGCTGACAGCTCTTTCAGAAGGAACAAAAATCTCCGTTTTCTTTCCGCTTGGCTCCAATGCCTGTGGCTGCCCCATCCCTGGAAGTGTCCAAGACCAGGTTGGACAGTGCTTGGAGCAACCTGGGATAGTGAAAGGTGTCCCCGCCCATGGAGGGGGTGGAATGAGATGCATTTAAGGCCCCTTCCAACCCAAACCATTCTGGGATTCTGTGGTAAACGATACACGATGTGTCTTCTGGGTCATTTCCCTGCTGTGCCACCACCTGAGCGCACATTTCCCATCCCCACAGGCAGAACAGGCTCTCCTGCATGCCCTGGGCAGGCAGTGCTGGCAGGTAACCCAGCTCCTCTCACTGCCCCGCCACACACAACGAGCCAACAGCTTTGATTTTATTTCTCATTTGATTTTATTGCGCCATTTTATTTCCCCCCGTGTCATTTATAAAAGAAATTACCAGGCAAGCCAGCTTGGAAGCACACTTGAGCAGGGATGAGGCTTTTCATACAGTTCAAGCCAGCTCCAGCAGTGCAGCCCGAGTCAGGAAAAGCAGGAGCAGATGCTCCAAATGCATTGGAGCCTCTCCCCACCAGCCTTGGAGCAGAGAAGAAACACAACGTTGTGGTAGGGCAATGTGGGGATGCTTGTGAAGGCCACAGCTGAGCATCCCCCCCTCCTTTCACCTTCCTTCCCCACTCCTTTCTATCCCCAAGTGCCCACCCAACAGCGGCTCTGGGAAGGGTCCCTGGGATCACTGCTCACAGCCCTTGCTTTGGAAACCATGGGAAGGCTGGGCAAGGAGAGGGACCACGCTGCCAACCACCCATCATCCAACCTCTCCTCCCCTCCCCTCCCCTCCCCTCCCCTCCCCTCTCCTCTCCTCTCTCCTCTCTCTCCCCTCCCCTCATCCCCCAGTTTAACTCTTTTTACCCCAGTTCTCCCTCCAGCTGACAGGACAAGCACCCATCTTTCACCTCAAATGAACAAGTGACTTCGCTTAAATAACAGAAAATGAAATATTTTTTAAGAGTCTCATAAATTAATGATTTTGTCCTCATGAAAATTGACCTCTGGCAGCAACCAAGTGCTGGTCAAATCTGCTCATCACTGCAGAACCAAGCATAAAATATTTAACATCACAATCTAACTCATTTCTTTCCACCTCCCCTCCTTCTGTGCTTCTCAGGAGTAGGGAAACCGGAAGAGTTTTCTCTTTAGGAACAAAACCTCACGAGGACACAGTGACACAGCCCAAATCCAGTCCCTGGAAGAAAACCACCAGATTACGGGACACAGACTGGTAAAACTGGGAAAGAAATTCCAACATCTCTTCCTTCCCCCAGAAATGGATTTTTCCCTTCTTTTTAACCATTAAAAGAGCTGGGCCTTAGGAAATAACCATTCCAAGGTTTAAAAACTATTCCCCAACCATTGCTTGTAATTCTGCCCATGGCACATCCTGCAGTTGTGGGACATTTAACCCAAGCTGGAGAGAGGAGCTGGGAGCTGTTGATTCCAAGGATAACTGTGGGGTTAAACAATGCCAGGGGCTCATTCCCTCAGTTGTGTTAGTGCTGACAGCAGGCTCCACACAGCTTTGCAGGGCTGCTCTTCCAGAAACAAAACTATCTAAAACTTCCAGTATTCCCACTGAAAACTCCTTTTCTGTAGCTGCAGTATCAGTGTCTTTCTAAACCAGACTTGCCTTCAGGGCTTACAATGCAGATACTTAAGTGGGGGAGTTCAGCCACG
This sequence comes from Callaeas wilsoni, assembly GCA_013398955.1. Taxonomy (NCBI): domain Eukaryota; kingdom Metazoa; phylum Chordata; class Aves; order Passeriformes; family Callaeidae; genus Callaeas; species Callaeas wilsoni. The sequence continues at coordinate 46,141 of VWPU01009603.1, read as the reverse complement.
AGACAGGAACAAGTTGGCACTTCCAGAGTTCAGCAAAATAAACACTCCCCAAAACCAATGAAGGGTCACAAGAGCTGAGCAGAGCCACCCTGGCTCCCTCGCTATTTTCACCCTCAAAGAGGCAATAGCTACAGAAAAAAAGAGTTTTTAGGTTATTTAAGGGGAGTTTCACTGGGCAGGGGTGGATTAGAGCTTTCCAGGAGCAGCCACATGGTCCCAGCTGCTGTGACAAGGCAGCAGGAACCTGGGGCAGGCTTCCCTTCATGGTCAGCCAGGGAGAAGAGCTCCAGGAGATCCAAGAGTTAACTGTGCTTTGTGAAAAGACCTGACTCCTTAAAATAAGCATTCACTGAGAGGAAAAAACAACAAAGATGGGTCATCCTTGGCTCTAGAAACCTCCAGGAATTCCAGAAGACATCTGTCCTGAGGAAGGCCGGCCCTGCACATGGTGTGGGCATGTCTCCCCTCCAGCCCATTCCAAGGAGCTGCCCTGAGTCCCCTCAGTGGCCCCTTTGTGGATCCACAGTTGCACCCAGCTGGATCCATTGTTCACGAGCCACCAGGAAACCCCAGGACCTGGAGCCTGTGCACTGAGCCATACCCGTGCCGTGACACCGACTGCCCGCTCTTCCCGTTCCAGCCTCCTCTGCACTGACTCAGCACAGCTCCAGAGCAGAAGTCTGGGGGCCTGTGAAGTGTCTGAAAGAGAATGAGCAACCCCTGACTTCCCACTGGGAAAATCCCATTAAAAAACCCAAACCATCGGTCCCTACGGGCTGTTTGAACACTCAGGTCAGCTGGGATTCAAAATCTTGATGGATTGGACTTGATGATCTTAAAGGTCCTTTCCAACCTTACTGATTCCATGATTCTCAGTGATGATGTGCTGGAGGATATTCCCAGGCAGACACCAGCTGGGAAAAGCACGAGAAGCTGTGTCGGCACTGCCCTGCTCCCTCCTAACAGGCTGCAGGTAGAGAAGTCACAGAAAGTCATCGTTCTCACCTGGTGATTACTTCCCTCCCTCAAGGAAAAGAAATCTTTCCTTAGGCTGGATTTGATGTAGGGAAAACAGCTCTTGGCAGAACCTGCACACATCTGGAGAGCAACAACCAGAGTCTGGCTGAGCTCAGCAAACCTTCACGTCGCTTTCTCACATGACTGAGGACGGCTGCTTTTATTAAAAATAATCTTGAGAGCAAAATGCCAGTTGTATTTTAAAAAAAGGGGAAAATGCAGCTCGACAAATCCCTGGGAGCAGAGATCTAAGGACACAGGAACTGCACTGAAACCCAAGAACGCTCTTCGGGCACCACAGTGAAAACACACACTGCTGATGAGGATCCTCACTTTCACCCACCCTGGTTTTAAGCAGCGTGCTGCTGGTGCAGCCCAAACAGTTTGCTCAGCTTTGCAGGAACTCGCTGCAGCCCAACAGCAGCCCTGAAAGGGAGAAAATGCTGCCCTCTGATTTACTGCCTTTGAGAACTGTGTTTTAAATACCTAATCTTGAATAAACTGATCTCGAAAAATGAGGCTGCTCTTGGGTTTAGTCTCAGGCAGGTACGTGCAAGGCATGAGCAAGTTCACACAGGACTGAGGAGGATTTATCAAGGACTTGCAACTTTCAGCCGTGTAAGCCAAAATCAGCCAAAGTCCTGCTCTCCTTCAAGTACCAAAATCCTGATAATCCTGAGTTCCACTAAGCATCTTCTCCTGTCCACTTTCCCCCAGAAATTAAATGCCAAATCACTTAAATGCAGTGTCAGAGAACACCAGTTGAAATGCACAAAGGGTCAATTATATATAAAGACAAAGATACTACAACAAACTGATAACCCTGAGGAGACTGGCTCTGTGCAAACCAACATTCTCATGTCTGGAGATGAGCGGTTTCTTCATTTCCCTTCGTCAGTGTAGGAGCAAAGCTTGTATAACATGCAAGAAAGGGGAAGAGCCCATTTCCCAGTAAAACACGGGAAACAGGACGTGGCAAGTCCTCGCCATCCACGACTGAGGCAGAACTTCATCCAGAACCAACTCACCCGCACTCAACCCCTAAATAAATCCCTCCTTGTCCTTGGCTTTAGCTGGACTGGCAGGCCGACATCCCACAGGCTTTTTGTCGGTTCAGTAGAAAACAAAAGTGGCTCTCTGCAGCCTTGGAGGCCAAGAGGCACCATGGATCTCATCCCAAGTCCTCGGAGAGCTGTCGGCACCCAGCGCCCTCGCTCCCACGGTCAAACGCTGATCAGCGGCGTCAGTGCAAACGCGGGAGCCAAATCTTCCCAGCAGGCAGCAGGACAGCTCGATTCCCGGGGATCCCGTGCCATAAGGTTTGTAAGCAGGATCCTGGATGGGACCCACGGTGCAATAAAGCAGAGCTGCTGGGAACAGCTCCTGGATCATCACCAGAGGTCACTGGGCCCGTCAGTCGCAGCCCAGACGCGGCTGGGACGGGCCAGGCTGGCGTTGGCTTTGCTCCCTGCACGTGGAGGGCGAGGGATCTCTCTCCCACGGTGGGTGGAAAGGGTGTTTCAGAGCTGCTCTCCTCCCATCAGCGATCCAGAGGTTTTTTGGGAGGCACAGCCATCTGCCAGCAGTGCACGGCAGCAGGGAAAGCTTGTGGGGATGCCAAGGCTGGTACCGACACTGATGAGTAATAAAACTTTAAAAGAAACAGGCTGGTATAGCATGAAATTATATCCACCATCATTAAAGCATTCAAAACAAGCTTAGTTACAAATACATTCTGTTAATCTCAGTAAAACACTCACATGAGAACTCTTTCAGATACTCTTGTCTTCAAAGGTATAAACTCATGACAGTGAAAAGGGGGAAAAAACCCAAATGTTTTTTAAAAGTTTATTTCTAGCCCTGAAAGAACAGTTATTAAACAAAGTCAACAAATACAGTAGTTAATATTGCAGTAACAATTAAATAACATAATGGGATTAAATTACACAAAAGGCAACATTAACATCTGAAGACAGTTAAAAAAATAAAAAGAAAGCTTGCACCTACTTCCATTCCCATCAACAGCATAAGGAACAGAGGGAAAAACAGACCAGAGAGATTTATTGACTCAATTCCAGCTGGAGAGACCCTTAATCACTTTTTTGCTCCCTCCTCAGCCCCTCTGACAACGGGACCCATCTGCTGTAGCCAAACCTTTGCACCTCCCTGCACAGAGAGCCGGGGGGGAAAGCTCTAATTAGTCTCATTAACACCTAAGGCAGGGCAAGGTGCACATTCCCACGGTTGTCTTCAACGAGAACTCCGGTTTGTTCTGTGCTAACAACATCCCAGGAATGGCACATGCCCTGCACCCCTGCACCTCAGCCACAAGCTGCCCAGCTGACCACACGCGGCACTTCGCGGGCATCGCATGGGTGTCTGAGCCCCACTCAGGATCCTGGGCGGGCACCCAAGAGGGATGCACGAGAATCCCCAAATTTGGATGCAACTCGTCCCTTCCCATCATTCCCTCCAGCTCTGGCTGGTCTCTGCCTGCCCCAGGGACACAGCGGAGCTGAGCAGCCCTGCACCACCCAAGGACTCCGCTCTGCTCCCACCAGGGAAAACCCACGGCTTGGAGCTTCCAGCCTCGCAGACACCCTCAGAAAAGCGATGCCCGACCCTCCAGACACAAAAGCACAGCACAAAAACCTTCTCCTGGCTCTCCTCTGCTGCCAGCCCCACCCCGATCCCCACGGAAACCTCGCCACGGAACAGCTGCTGCGTGGGGACAGGGAGATGCTGGCACGTCCCAGCCTCGGAGCTGAGCACTGTCCCAGGTCACACACACAGTTTGGGAACTTCAGACTGAGCCAAGTTTTGTGCATTAGGATGGCTGAATCTTCAGAAATTGTCTCCTAAGCAAACTAAACTGGACAAATTTTGCAACATATGTTTTAAACCGTTCTCATTTACCAATAAAAGTGAACTAATAAGTTAAAATTACTTATGATTTCTTGTTTTCTATTTAAAAAAAAAAAAGCTAAATTTATCTAGATTGTGCCATTAAAAAAAAAAAACCAAAAACAACAAAATAAAAAGATGAAAGAAAGAAAAGCTCCCAGTTTAACTCTGGCACAAGGAGTTTCACCAAGTCCATTGCCAGCAATGGACAAAGAGGGAACCACTGGTACAACAAGTTTTTTCCTCAGCCAAGCCTCCTCACTGCTCCATTTGACCAGAGAGCCAGGACACATTCAAACCAGGCTGATTACAGTGCCCATGGCTCATAATAAACTCTTTTCCAGAGAAATGCACTTGGATTTCCTTACCTGGAATGAGACGCTTCCTTGAATTTAAAATTTAAATCCGTAACTGTTCTTACACTCACAGCTAGAGAGATTTACCCCTGTGAGGAGCAGTTAATTCACCCAGCACAGATTTTAGCTACCACACAGGAGCAGAACACAAGCTGAACTTGCCCAACAAAGCACCCTGCTGGCCCCACACGAGTCCCAGGAGCTGTGAGACCCCAGCCCTGCTCCCCTCCACCATCCCCCCAAACTGCTCCGCTGTCCTGCCCGGCCGCTCTCACCTGGAAGTTTGTTTTGTCATACCTTGGCTACCAGTCCCCAAAACGTCATTCTCTCTATACAGATACTGAATTTCTCTGAAAATGACTTCTATCCCCGGCCAGCGATGTTTGGAAAAGTGTGCAAAAATTTTTATTCAGGGTCCTCTGTCCACACCCAGTCACAGCTCTGTCTGTCCCAGGCCCTGCCCCGCTGGGAATGCAATACAATCCCACTAAAATCACGGTTGTTCTTTCACAGACTCGTTTGGCACATTGGTACTACTTGGCTCTTCCTTAAACACTTGGGGAGGTTGAAATGCATAGACTGTAGCACTAGAAGGGGCACAGGCCCTGCTAAACTCACCCCTAGCAGCACCCCAAGAGCTCAGCCGCTCAGGCTGGCGCTGCCCTTCCGAAGGAGGCACTTTTTGTTGCGTTGAAGGGTCGCCTGCAGCCATCCTGGCTGGCACAGCGTCCTTGGTGACAAGGATCAGCGTGCCACCAGCCAGCCCAACAGGCCCCACGATGGTCTGACAGCACTGCTTCCCCTCTGCTTTATCTCACAACTTTGGCATCTCCAGGTGTTCATCGTCTTCTGTTCAGATCGTGTTTCCAAAATCCGGTATCGTCAGTGTCCTCAGATCTGGTTATTTGTTCTTCTGGTTTCATTAGTACAAATGGAGCACATACGAAACTGGAAAAAAATAGCTCTAATACTTTAAACTCTGACAACTCCATAGGTTGATGCATTATTTGCTTGGCAGGGGGCAGGGAGGGGGGGGAAATTACAACATATACAAAAATGTATTTGATACAAAGAAGGGAAATGTAAAATAAAAAAAGTCAAAGGCACCAGCATAACTTCCAAAGCCCAAGACAGAGCACAGATACATGTTTGTGAACCACCCACTGCACCAAGCACGTTATCCCTCAAGCTTCTGGCCAGCAAGTCTAACAGGGGAAAAAAGAGCAGACAGGAAGACAGCTGGAAATTTTTCTTGCCCTGACTAGAACTGATCATTTGATCATAAATAAAGTATCTGACCCCAACCTACACATCCATAACCCACATCCAAAGATTTCACTGATCATTACGGTTCTACAAAGAGGCCACATTTTTGATTAAAAAGAAGTCCACAGAGCACAGGCATGAGAAACAGCTGAATACTTCTCTTCCCCCTCTCGCTCTCTCCTTATTCATTTTAAAAAGTGAAAACCATCTCCATACATTATGATTCCTTAAGTAACCGAGTTGTTGATTCTACAGTACAGCGACAGCTAACCCGAAAAAGAAATGAGGGGCAAGATGTACCTTCACATTTGCCACACCTGCCGCGAATCTGGTCATTGGGAGCTTCCCACAGGGATTGCAGGTAGAGGGGAGGAAGAGGAGAGTCAAAGAGATCAGCAGGTAAAATTAGTACTGCTCTCTGAAAGCTTGAATCTGTCATTCAAGTATTGAAAGTACCCAGAGGGTACAACGGGCGCTGTTACAGCAAAGTCGTTAAAACCCCTTAAAGCCCCGGGTACAGCAAGTGGCATTTCTGGGCTGTCTGGGAAACAAAAATCAGAATAAAAAAAACCACAAAGGCCAGTAATTCAGCCCTCAATTCCTTCTGGACCCCAGACAGGGATCTCTAGAGTCGCCACAATGTGTTTTGGGTGTCTTCTGGATGAGAGTTTCTTCCCTTTTGCAGATGTTTCCCACCCCCACAAAAACCCCTTCCCTCCCCCCCGAAGTGTAACAATTTCATATATTATAAAGATTTGTAAAATACAAACAAACAAAAAAGGAGGAAGGCTGTGGCAGGATGTTAGCGGTTACTCTTCATTACGTCTTTGGCTGCCAGGATCAGTGGCGTCAAGCTGGACAGAGGTTTGGCCAGTTTCAAGAAGGGATGCTGCCAGGAAGACAGAAACACGAGGCATCAGTGAAAAACACGCTTTTAAAGGTTTGATTTCCAGCAGGATTCGTGTTTCTATGGAGCTAGGCAGGAATGAGTCTGCATTTTAACTTCTGACTTGTTTCATGTGTTTCTCCTGATGGTTATGAGGACAAAATGATGCCAGGCTGGCTGGGATCACTCTGCCTTGCCCGGTGGAGTTTCTCCTGGAATATCTCACTGGCTTTGGAAAAGGTGAGTATTGAAGCTGCTCTTGCAATGAGCAAAACAAAGATCTAAACAAGAAATAATCAGAGAAAGACAAGAAGCAGCAGCTGGGTTTACTGGGAAAGCCTCGACGCCATCTGCCTCAGAGGCACTCCTTGCTCTCCCCAGGAATGGCATCAGCGATTCTCTCGCTCCTTCACACAATGCTGCCTACAAGCACATCTCATTTAACAAACCAGCTTTTCTCCAGTGCACAGAAAGCATTTAAAATCAAAACTAAAAGGAGAAATGGTGGCACGATGGCAAGGACACTGCTCCAGCTGCTCAGCTCATAGGGCAGAACCCTGGGGGGAGAAAGGAAACTTTTCTTTTTGAGGCTTGAACACTGATGTCAGACAAGCAGATTATTTTACCAGGAGTTCTGAGGGGGACATTTGCAAGTGGAAGTATGAAAAGCAATGCAAATGCTATCAATGGCCACCTCCTGAAGGGAGTTCCTAAACTGCTGGATGCCTTGGCAGTGGCAGAGTGAAGGCCCAGACTGTGATGGAACAACTCTGGAGTGCATTTTAAACCTTTCCTACCAACTGTTCTCACTGCAGTTCCCAGGAGAAAACACAAAAAATTAAAAAGGTGAAAAGGTGCCAGTCTATGGTGTGGTTCATCACAGGCTGACCTGAGTCTGCCTTCAGGACCTCACACTGTGAGAAGAAGCTGAGCCTCACCTGTAGCAATTCTTTGGCTGATCCTCTTTTCTCCACATCCATCTCCAAACATCGGTTCAAGAAATCCCGGAATATTGGGGACAGTTTCTCGGGGTTCTGGAGTTCTGGTGTGCCATTAGTTGCTATCAAATATAAAGCCTGTAAAATGAAGAACAAGATATAACCAAAACCAAGCTTGACAAGATGGCAAACTGACCTGCCTCGTGGCAAGCCCTCAGATGAGAGGGCTCTGCAGCCTACCTCTTCTCAATTTCAGAAATTAGAGCTGTAAAAATGCCACAAGTGTAGGCAGTCATGACCTATTCTTGCTAGAAGAAAAATAATATTCAAGATCTTTTGGCAACAGATATTGACCCTAGCAAAGAAAATATCAGGTTGTGACACAGCAGCACTTTCCATAACATCATGGATTTACCTTCCCTAAACTATCACAGAGGCCTGAGGTCAAAGTCCTGTGTTTCAGGACTTACAGGCAGGCAAATCTTCTAAGTACCATCACAGAATCCCAGACTGATTTGGGTTGAAAGGGACCTTAAAGTCTATCTTCTTCCACTCCCTGCCATGGGCAGGGACACCTTCCACCATCCCAGGTTATTCCAAGCCCCGTCCAACCTGGTCTTGGACACTTCCAGGGATGGGGAGTCAGGGTAAGGCTGACTGCAAATTCAAGACAGCTTTCTTCCTCTGGAGGAATTTTCTTGTACTGCTGAAGCTTTGTTGGCTTTTTCATTTCATTTTCTTTTTAATGCAGATGCAATTAATGAACCATTACTGACAGTGGTGAACACCCAGTTCCAGCAATGCCAGGGCTTCTTACCCTCAGGGGGTTCTCGTTGAGGTACGGGGGTTCTCCTTCCACCATCTCAATAGCCATGATGCCCAGGGACCAGATATCCACTTTGGGGCCGTAGGCTTTCCTCGTGACCACCTCGGGAGCCATCCAGTACGGAGTTCCCACCATGGTGCTGCGCTTGCTCTGCTCGGGGGTGATCTGGGCACAGAACCCAAAGTCGGCTGCAGGACAACAGAAGTGGAAGAGGTTGAACTGGTGCACCCCAAGAAGTGGCTTTCCTAGAAGACTTCTCTATTGCTAAACATACATTTCATTGAGAGGGGCTTGGGGGCAGTTTCTTCTTTCCTCCCCCGCTACATTCTCCGTATTAAAAAAGCCAACGTGCAATGAAGATACAAAACCTGAAGGTGCTTAAGCAGGGCAGAATTCCATGGAGTGAAGACAAGGCTTTTGTCCTCTAGAAACAAGAATTACCCTTTAGGAGAATGGTGTTTTGCCCGGATCTTCCTTCAAGAGTTCTAGAATGCTAACAGCCAAAATAAGCAAATCAGGCAGAACACAGGCAGAGAGTGTTCTGTATGTGGTGTGTTATACAGCCTGAACTGGAAGAAATACATCCACAATCCATGGCTTCTGCCCTGCTAAACAGATTGTACTTGTGCAGCTACTGAGGTCAACGTTTCACAGCACTTTGGCCATCTATACAGGTACTACAGCCGACAGACACGGAAACAAGGCTCCAGGGAAGTGCAGTGCTACCCCACTCAGCAGCAGGAACCTGGACAAACAAACCTCTCCACAGGGTAACTACCAAAGAGAACAACCACACTCAAGAAAACGAGAAAAGTCACCTATTCCTATAGCCTTCAGGTGCAGCAGCAATGCATGTCCCATCATGTTACTTTATCCAGCTGCAGCACTCCCACTTCCCAGGCATGTAAAGCATCAATAAGAACACAGTTAAGGCAGGAGACAGATATTACTTTATCATTGACACTAAGTTAGAGAGAGAGAGAGAAAGAGAGGGAGGGAGAGAAGAGAGAGAGAAAAATTTAAATTCCAAGGTGATTTTGGAAGCGTTATGCCAAGCAGTGCTAATGAAAGAGCCAAGCCATGGAAGTGCCAAGTTGTACCAAGACCATTTAACAAAGAACTACCCCACCCTGACAGTCAAAATGCAGCCTTAAAAAAAGCCAAAACCAAACAAAAAAATCAAACCTATAGGAGGTACCAAGTTTCTCCTGGACTTTTTGGCCTTATCAAGGTGTCACAGTCACCTCCCAGCACGGCCCATTTCCATGACCAGCCCAGGGAAGCAGCTGCAGTGTGTTCTCCTGGCCTCCCAGCCAGGCCTCCAGCAGCAGCCACCAGCACAGAGGCAGAAGACAGGCAGGAATTCAGTTTCACCCACCAGCAGCATGTGTAGCTGCAGTGGTGACACCTGTCCTGTCACCAGACTCCCTCAGAGAAGGGGAAGAGTTCAAAAAGAAGGTGCAGCTTCTCCCACCCTAAACTTTTGCTAAAGCAATATAATCCCACAGCCCCGGAAGAGCTTGTTCAGCACTGACTACACCACCTCCCCTTCACAGAGGGCATTTCTGCAGCTGACTCCTGTCTTTTCCCGTGTCTCCTTCCTCCTCATCCTCCCCCGATCTGCTGCGGTGATGATTTTGACTCAGCTGCTAACTCTGTCCTTTGGCCACTTTGCTTTGACACTTCTTTTGCAGTTTTGATCCTTCTCCAGCTAACTCTTCTCAGCCACATCCTCTGCTGTAACTGTCCTCTTCAGCCTCTGAATCCACAGTTTGTGCACAGACACATCATATCCCTTAACAAAAAATTCCCTATGCAAGCGAGCAGCGCATCCCACAATGCTGGTACAGAAATCAGGTTGCTTGCAATCTTTCTTCACACTCTATCTCATAAATCAAATGAGACTGCAAGCCATCTAGAGTAAGGAATATTGCTGAGACACATTTTCATGGCACTTCAAATTCCTACTAAAAACACTTTTTACTTCACACCTTTTTGCCTGAACCCTTTGATTGTTGTATTCTATGTAGGAATGTACAAAGCAGAAAGGCAGATAAAACACCTCTTTCTCAACAGTCCTGACAGTTACCAGTGCTTTCACATCGTTTTTGTTTACACACACCAGAAAAGGATTTACTGTACAAGCCCATGCCTGCATAACAATTACCTGAAAAGCAAGCAGTTTGTTTTGGCGTGATTATATCAATAAAAGTGTTAAACTTCCAGTCCAAGAAAAGGTACAGGGTAATACTAGACTGCAATAAATGACCAAGAATGCCTGATTTTCTCGTTAGTGGCCTTTTAATGAACGGAGCAAAGCATTAATATCAAGTCACAGCATCCTAACAAAGCCACTGCAGTTTGCTGCAACTTTGCTCTTGCAATCATCCCCATTTTGCTTCACTGTCTGTGCCAGTTACTTCCTATTTACCAACGTATTCTTGGGGCCACAGGTTTGCTTCAACATCCTTCCGGGCCAACACGTTCACAGCCCCAGTCTGAGGGCCCTCACAGTATCAGCACCTGCTGTCTGATACATATTTTAAACCAGAATTGATTTCTATTACTCATAGCCAGTGAAAATCCACCTCAAATTTCCGTGCCCAATTCTCCTTCTACCGATTTACGCACTCTGAGCCAGAGGTTCCTGGAAAAGGGAAAACAGAACATGAAACAATTGTCTGCTACTCACTTAGTTTAACTGATCCATCCATTCCTAACAGCACGTTGTCACTCTTTATGTCCCTGTGGATGACCTGGTTGGCGTGGAGGAACTCAAGAGCTTGCAAGCACTGGATAGGAGAGAAAAAACAACATTCAGCATCCAGAAACACAACTGCCGTATGTGAACACAAATTTAAAGCCATGTTCACGCCCTCAGCCAGCTCTGAGTGCAAGAATAGAAAGGTATTCTTGAAAATAACCAGCAGAGGAAGCTCTTGTGCTAAAAAAACACACTCCGGCTTTCAGGAGGCCAAAAATCATTTCACCATGGAGTTTCCCTACCTTAATAAATGCATCCTTTAAACTCCTCACCACCCAAGATGCTCTCAGAAACCCCTGATGTTAATTTTGGTACATCCCACAGATTCTACAGTGGAACCATAAAGGATTAAGCGAGAGCTTTTCAGGCTGAGGTCTCACCAAGAGGAGCTGGCGAGGCTTCATGCCCAACATCCACACAACTTCTACAGTGAAGGCTGTAAAACATTTTCATTCTGAAAGGCACTAATACTGGTTTGTATTGTTTTCAGATGAAAACCTTTCTCACTAAGTTTCTGCCCAAAACCATAATGAAATTTACTTTTGTTATTTGAGAATAAAAGGCAAAAGAAAAAAAGCCAGATTTTTCTCTTTCCATCTAAGCAGAACATTTGCCATTTGCAGCTTGGCACGGATGTCCCCACTGAGTTTTTTTTTAATCCTGGTTTGCTTTAGCAAAGTGACACCGATTTGCAAAATTAAATGTATCTAAAGCACTGGGCAGCAGAGTTTTGATGAAGTACAATAGCTCAGTATTTGATTTCTTCCTCAGAAGAGTTCATTACTGTCACAGTAAAGAGTTACTCTTTTGGTTCTCTGCTTCCAGCTCTGGTTTCTCTGGAAACCATTCCCTGTCCATACACGTTACTGTGCAAGTTTGCTTTCCCTCCCCTCCCTTGGGGTGAGTCACAAAAGCACTCCTCATGCTGATGGAGTCAGATGGGCTTTTTAAAAGCCTCCGTTGCTCCTGCACAGCAGATAACACAATTCTCCTTCTGCCATGACAAAATCAAGCCTGAGCTGCATATTGGCACTTGCTCAGGGCAGAAACCACTGATAAGCTGTGATATCAGCTGATTTTAAAATCTGCATTTGAAATCTTACTGCAACCTCGAAGCTACCCCAATTACAACCTTCTGGAGCATTATTTTCCTGAGAATTCCATAAAGAAAGCTTAAGTGGCACAGAACTGCAGATGTCACACACTATGGGAACCACTAAAGTGGGAAAGGGATAGTCTGCATTCAATTCATCTTTATTTTAGTGTATGTTTCTTAATGTACTCCTGTTTCAGCAGATCCACTTGCACACTGTGAGCAAACACAGTTCTCCTTCTTCCTTCTGAAAAACACTTCAAAGCCTTCAGGAGTTTGTATTTTTCTTTTTTTTTTTTTTTCTCCTTTCTACATTACCCATTGATGAATATGCACTTTTTTTTCTTAGTGCCTCTGAACGGTCTTTGTTAGTCCGAGTTTAAAAAGCCATTCCTTCCAGCTGCTATACTTCTCTATTGCTCCTCCCTGAACTTTATTCACATTATTCTGTTAGTAATAGTCCACATTATTCATATCTTTCTGTTAACACTGTCAGCAGGACGAGGCACCCCAGGTACCAAACCCAGAGAGTTCATTTGCTCCATCACCAAACATTCCCTAACACCCACCTCAAACACCACTGTAGCTCTTTTGTGTTACAACTTGCAAAGCCCCAGTTTTCTGAGTTAACCTAATTTTGTGATTTTCTGCATTTTTTCATACTGATTTCTGCTCATGGTACCATTCATTCTTTACTCAACGGCTTCAGCAGTATTTGTGGCAATTAGTGCTAACCTGAGCATGCCATAAAAATGAGGGGAATAGAGAGCACATGGATTACCCAACCCAGCTCACCTCTCTGCAGACAGCAGCGATCTGTGCTTCATCCATACACGTCTCTGTGACCACATCTGTTAGAGAGCCTCCAGCCAGGTACTCCATCACCACAAACAATTCATCCCCTACGAGGTAACTACGGAGAGAAAACCAAAAGCATGTCCCCGTGCCATCAGGGTGACAGTCTACAGACGCCTCATCTGCTTCCCCTTAGGGAGAGGAAGAGCAGGTCTGTGTAAGGGATAACCTCCTGTAAGCCTTGGGATGAGGAATCAGCCAGCTGGCTGCATTTACCTGTCCAGGAAGTTGACTATGTTGGGGTTCTTTAGCTCCTTCATTACCAAGATCTCATTAATTATCAGCTCCTTCTTGGGCTGTTTCTGCAAATTGATCTGTTTAATAGCCACCTGCATAGGGCAAAATAAAACAGCAATCTCAAACCTCAGTAACCAAACCTTTCAGTCACTTTCAATACAGTGAAAAGGCAGAAGGGATCCTGTAACAGGATTAAAGGAGTTTGGAACAGTTTGTGGCTGGCATGTTGTTTATTTATCAGCATACAGCTTAAAAGAATGCAGCCTGATCAGCACACAACTTGCACCCATGACCAACATCATCTTCAGCAGCTGAAAGGATCCACAGACAGTCAGAGAGGCCAGAACAGACAGCAAAGGGAGCATTCAGGAGATAAAAAGATATTTACCCAATTCCACATCAACAGCCCTGAAGCAGAAGAGAATCCTGTAGCAACTCAGAGAGAAAATTTGAGCTTTCCAATGCAAGATGAGGCAATTTGTTGTTCTCTCTTCTGACCAAATTGGTGTTTGGGTATAAGGAATGCTGGGAGGGAGAAGGAATTCCTCTCAAAGCCATTACCTCAATGAACTATCCCAGAGAGAAAAGGGAAGACAAAGGCCCACCTTATCCAGGAAATAAGCTAACAAGGACAAGTACTAGAGAGTTTACAATGGAGAAGAATCGTTGTGGTTCTGTTAACCCCAATGCTCTGAGGAGGCAGTATGGAGTTCTGCAAGACAGCCTGCCCATGACTCCAAAACCAAACACAAGAACCAACACAATCCTGTACAAATGATTGTTATTATACTGCCAAGGACGTTAAAGGAAGAAATTCTCATCATTCTGTGGCACAGAGTGACCAAGTAACTATGACTGGAGGTGGAGCAGGTTGCTGAGGGTCTTGTGGGAGCCTTGGAAGGGAGACCTCAATGAGCAGATATTCCACAACCCCCCCTGAGCTCCCGTGTCATGCCTGATCATCCTGCCTGGGAGGGAAAACATTTCTGATGTCTAACTCGAATTTCCCTTCTGGCAATTTCTGTCTGTTCCTTCTTGTCCTGTCACTGTGTAGCTCTAAGAGGAGCGTTCCTCTTGCTAACACACCTAACTCTATCCTTGGGCATTAAGCAGAGGAAACCCAAGCACTGCACGAAGGCTGCAAGCCATCAACTGCCTGGCAAAATGCTGAGGACGTCAAAGAAAGGCCCTGGACCCCAAAATTTAGTAAGAGGACATGAAATACTGCAGTGTATAGAGAGCAAACTATGAGACACATACTGAGATGACAGCAAGACTCATGTTTTATCAAGATGTGGTTACTGCTGAAAGGGCATTTACTTAGCAGTGACCTAAGGAATACGTGCTCATGGATATTTAAAGGAAAATTTAGGGAAGAAGTTAAATAAAAGCATTAAAAGAAAATTAAGGAAATCTGAAGTTAAACAGAGACAAATAATTCCTAAAATTCGAGTCCCAGAAGCCCTCTGGTTGTCTCCCAAGATATGGCCACTGGATGACAAACATGCAGAGTACTGCTGATGCCACCAATTTCACTGGAGAAACCAAGGGATAAAAGCAAAGAGCAGGATATGGAGAAGACATTCTGACTACAATAGGGCATCACATGAGACAAGCTGCTTCCACAGAGACAGACACAGCCAAGTGTGTGAAGACTAAACAAAATTTTACTTCTGAAAACACAGGACACCAATGCCTGCAATTCCTGAAGGATAAACCATTTTCCAAATTCACTTCTGGAACACCTCAGTCCCTCTGCTTTTCACTGGAAAGACAAATCTCTATTTTTAGCTTTCATCATCTGATTACTATAGAACAAGGCACACACTGTTAGAGCTGACTATGACAAACAGATCTGAGAGGTGATAGCAGAGACGGGAGCCACCGAAGGGAATCAGTCAAATCATTCTGGCCACCTAAAGAACATTTAAACAAAAAATGAACACAGGAATCTTACCTCCTGCCCTGTTGCCACATCAATAGCTGTGAAAACTGTACCTGAAGCCCTGTGAAGAGAAAGAAAAATGTTAAAGCGAGTTGCATCTCCCAGTGTAACAAACACAGATGTGAACAGCCAAGGCACAAACACAAAAATGTTTCAGTTCAAACTTTCCACCACTGCGTGACACCTTCACTGTTTATTTACTTTACTGTTTGCTGTCCAGAGAAGTCATGGCTGCTCCATCCCTCGAAGTGTTTAAGGCCAGGCTGGACAGGGTTTGGAGCAACCTGGACCAGTGGAAGATGTCCCTGCCCACGGCAGGGAGTGGAACTTTAAGGGACGGGCTTTAAGTTCCCTTCTCATCCTAACTAGGGGGGGATTCTGTGATTTATCACTGCTGAATGCAGCCAACACCTCTGCCTGCACAGTCAGTGGTGTGAGGCAGAGAACAGCACCCTGCTGCTAACACTGGCCCACTGGGAATCAAAGTTGGGGTGAATACTTACCCTTGCCCAATTTTTTCATATCTGGTGTATTTTTTCTTGGGATCTCCTATGCTTACAATAGTGCCTGAAAGAAAAAAAAAAAAAAAAAAAATCAAAAAGTCAGTCCAATCCCACTGTCCCCCAGTAGCAAGGCTGGCCTGGCCAAGATAGGCCCAAGAGTGGGTCAGCTCAGGTAGCAAAGCTGGTGCACCAACAGCCAAAGCTGCACAGGAACATTAACAGGGTGGAAAATCATCATCAGGACGGTTACAGACCAAACAACGGCAGAAACTATTTTGTGTTACTATGGCTTGATTGAAGTTCACTTGTGATACTGTGAGCTGCATGTATGATACAAATCCAAATCTGTTCTATCATTGCTTTCCACCCAACTGGGCTCCAAGCACTACAAACCTCCCGAGCCAACGCAGCGCTCCCAGCTGCTGCTGGACACAAAGCTCCCCAAGCACTGCACACAAGGTAAGGGTGAGGGCAAAACTCTAATATTCCTCCCCCAGCCCTAAAGCCCCTGTTTATCTGAAATGAAGGCACCTACGTAGTTTTTCCATGATGTCTTCATCTGACATCTTGGTTTTCTTTTTCTGCTTATCCCCCGCTTTGGAGGCGCTGTCGGCACAGGTGTCACCGGCTGGGGCAGGGATGGGGTCAATGACGGAGCGGGTGTAAATCTGTAAGGGAGACCAGAGACCTGAGCACCTGCTGTGCCATCACTGACCTTCACCTGAAACCCATTACAGCTCTGCCAACACCCCCAAGCACCGTTTTGTAACAGGTATGAGGCAGAAATTAGACCTGAGACACATTAAAGTTCCAGAAATGAAGATGCTGGCAACATTACTGACCTCTGAAAGAGATCCAGGCACCTCCTGAACAGACTGGATGCCAGGAGATTCCACAGTGGGTTTCTCAGTTTTTTATCTGCTCATTCTTTATAACCAATACTAGTTAACAGAGCAGAAACCACTATTTAATAGTGAGATCAACTTCTACTAAGATCTAAAGGAAACAGATGTTTGATTGCCATGAAAAGAAGGATGAGATTCTCAAATATTTCCCAGTTGTCCCCAGTTTAAGTTTTTTTTAAGGGATTTAATTTCTTGGAGCTTTACTTATTTCCCTCCTGAGGTGTTCACAGACATACACAGCTACTCTAGAAATACCCAGCTGTGGACCTCTCACCTTTTATATGTCTAAATCCCAAGAGTGGGAAATTATACAGCAAAATCCCTAGAAAAGTAGACATAATTCACATTTGCACTCCTGGAAAAAGTGGGCAACAGAGAGGCAAAATGTACAGCTCCCACAGCCAAAAGAAGGAGCTGGAGTAAGTGGGATCCCTGGGACACCATTGCCAAGGTGTGTAGATGAGGGCTGCCCTAAAACTTAACGAACAACTTCTCAAGCATTTCACCGTTTCTGTAGTGTTGAAGACTCTGTGAGTGAAATAAGCTTTCAAATCTAAAATTTGCATTGGCTGGGGTTTAGGTAATGTACTTGGAGAGGCTACCACACTGCCATCCATTGCCAAGGTGTGTAGATGAGGGCTGCCCTAAAACTTAACGAACAACTTCTCAAGCATTTCACCGTTTCTGTAGTGTTGAAGACTCTGTGAGTGAAATAAGCTTTCAAATCTAAAATTTGCATTGGCTGGGGTTTAGGTAATGTACTTGGAGAGGCTACCACACTGCAATGCAATCAAAGGAAGGCAAATACATTACACCTGTACCACTGTGCTGTGCAGTTACACAAACGGCCTACAGGTTTTATTTAGGAATAAAAATCCTCCTCATCCCATGCTGGGTTGAAGGATAAGCATAACTGGATGTCTTCAACACAAGCTGACAAACAAATTGACAAATTTCAATGATCTGAGAGGTCTTTTCCAACCCAAATGATCCTACGATTCTACTAACTATGGGGTATCTAATCCAACGGATATTCAGAAACTGGGTATTTTCTTAGCAAATTCAAAAAACAAAACTTTTCCCTAAAAACTTACAGCAGCTTATTGCCCAAATAGAACACTTCCCAAAAAAGCAGAAGTCCTGCAATGCTGAGAAACACAGGTCTGTCAGTTTTACAGCTGCTCACCGATTTTGTGTGATCTGGCCGCGGAGCAATCACAGGAGGAGGAGCCTCTTCATCATCCTCATCATCATCTGCCACAGCTGTAGATGGTTCTGAACCTTTGGCATTGGTCTGTATTTTTACCAAAGTTTTAAAAAGACAGATAAACAAATTGTCTCTCCCACAGTATTAAAGACTTCATGTTCTTTCCTTCACATTAAGATAAAATAATTCTTACTAATGTCAAAAGAAAATAACTTAAACCACTCAGTCTATCCTTTAGTTGTTACATTTTATTATGAGACTCAAATACTCTTGCTCCAGTGAAATATGCCATTGACCACACAAATGTATGTTTTCATTCCACTAAAAAAATTCCTAATTTTTATACTTTTAATCTTCCTACAGTTTAATACTTCAAGATTCAGGATATAACAAGTACAGAAGACCTGAACTTGAATGCACCACAGAATATCCAAATAATAGTAAACACACTCACCATTGGCGTTCCTGAAGGGAAACCATCTTTTTCTAAACAGGACAAATAGCAGAATACATAAAATCATCAGAAAAAAAATAATAAAAAGTGAACTTTGTAGAGTACAGAGTAAGAATATTACAAAGCCTTATTACTAAACTATTTTCAGAGAGAATTTAGAAGAAAAGTAGGTAAAACTGCATCTGTTTGTGGGACAGTCCTTCTCTCAGCCCCCCAACACAGGTCCCCATCTAGGAGTCAGAAATT
Organism: Callaeas wilsoni; assembly: GCA_013398955.1. NCBI lineage: Eukaryota > Metazoa > Chordata > Aves > Passeriformes > Callaeidae > Callaeas > Callaeas wilsoni. The sequence goes on along the minus strand of VWPU01009603.1, from coordinate 27,739 downwards.
ACTCTGCATAGCTGATGTCACCAGCTGGTGACATCAAGTTCAGAGACAGCTGTGAGGAGCAAGGTCTCCAGCACGAAACCAGTTCATCCCAGTCCCAGAGCCTCAGCTTGATAAACACAGCCCATTCAAGTTCATTTTGGCTGCTATTCTGAATGATCCAGTTCCCTTTCTTCCCCTCTCCACTTAAAACAGGAAATTAACTGGACAACGCCACTTTCCAGTCAGTTTTACATCCATCTTTGCATATTTGTGCCTCATTGAAATGCACCTTGATTTTAGCACTTGAACCTGATTTATCATTCTGACAGAGAGGAAGACTGTGCTCCAAATACCCAGCTCCAGTGTCTTGCACACTTGGCTCTCACCTGGAGCAGAAAAACTCAGATATTTCTGTTTTGCTGTGTCTTTGGAGTCGTAGAATTTCAGCACATCTAGTACCGCCTGGGGGTTTTTCTTCTGTTCTAGCTTGGTGATATTTGAGGTCTGAAGCAACCGAGCCCATTGTTCTGGCATTCCCTGAAAAAACAGGAGATTTTAAGCATCCTTTTTGTATTTGAAAGGTTTTTAAACAGCAAAACAAATTTCTTCCCTCTATAAAAGCAGAACATGCACAGCCTTAAGCACAAAAGCACGTAGGATGGGGAGCCGAAGGTGAAAACACAGATCACAGCGCCAACACAACTCTTCCAGGTATGCTGGGCCACATGTGAGGAGTGGGAATATGAAAACACTCAGCAGATCCAGTGTTACCCACTAAGGACAGCAAACTGAGGAGGGTTTGTCAGGGAGGGCTCTCCCGGGTGCCACAAAGCAGCAGATGTGACACTGGCGTTGCAGAAGCACTAAAACAGGTCACACTGTGCTGTACGAACCCACAGGAGAAATAGTTCTGTGGCAGAAACAAAGACTGACTCACACTTTATTCTAAAACTCTGCCTTGGCTTCACTGCAGCCCTGACCCGTGGTGTTTCCCGAGCTGCTCCAAGGCAGGAATACTCACAGTGAACTCTCCGGTAACAGCATCAAAGCCAACGTGGATGGTATGTTCAAAGTCTGACGGTGGGGAGATTTCTGGCCTTTCCTTTTCCTTCTTCTTGCTTCCTGAAAGAGGCGTTCAAAGATCTCAATGTTAGAAAGAAATTCTTCCCCGTGAGGGTGCTGAGGCCCTGGCACAGAGTGCCCAGAGAAGCTGTGGCTGCCCCTGGATCCCTGGAAGTGTTCCAGACCAGGGTGGACAGGGCTTGGAGCACCCTGGGACAGTGGAAGGTGTCCCTGCCCATGGCAGAGGGTGGGGCTGGATGGGCTTTAAGGTCCCTTCCAACTCCAGCCATGCTGGGATTCTGTGATTCCAAGAATCTTGATCCATTCAAATAATTTATACTATGGCAGCAAGAAAATAAGAGATTCAGAGTACCAGAGCGCTCTGTTGAGCACATGAAATCTAAACATATTAAATGTTTACAATGCAAAAAAAGACATTTTAATATAGATTAAGAACAGCAGAAAAGACAACTTCAGTTCAACCTCAAGTTCACCCTAAAGACACTTAAAACTCAGTTGCCTCACTGCTTCAATTCAAGGTAATTAATGCAAACTAGGACTTCCTGTGATGAAGATAAGAGTTTATAGCCTCAGAGCAATTACCTAATTTAAATTAAAAGGAGGAAAAAGCTTAATAAGTACCAGAAGCAGGAACAGATAATTAGAAGGACCACGTGCACAATCCAACCTAGATTCAATTGAATTTATAAGACATTTTCTATCACCTGGGGCTTTGGATTTTTGTTTGTTTGTTTTGGGAGTTTTCAGAGGGCGGCTCGGGGATATTTTTTTTTTTTTTTTCCCCTGCTTTGTCTTTAAATTCACTTTAAAAGTCCTCTTATTTCAGTATGGAAAAACAGGTAAACCAGCACCCTCTTCGTTGCTACACGGCAAGCAAAGACGGTGCTGCTCAGAGGCAGGAACTTGTGTGAAATCCCCTCACGCTGGCGGGAAGGGAAGGACGGGGAGCGAGGACAATACTCCCGAACGAAAAGCCATGTGGGCTGCCTCCAGCTGAACAATGCCGTGGAAAGCCACGGCTGTTATAAACAGGATATCTTTAATATGGCTGCACAGGGCAGAGCCAAAAGCAAACGGGCTGTCACACATTTCATCAACAGCACTGGGCCACGGCACAGGAGAAACTCGCTGCTGGGAAAACCAGGGAAAGCACCATTTCTGTCCTATTTCCTGCAGATTTTTATGTGGAAGGAAGGGGGAACATACATTATATATATATATAAATATAAATATAGATACATATAAAAAGTTGCATTCATCAGGAAGGCTCCTGTTTGGGAGCACCTGACATGCAGTGAACAGGAGCTGGTGCTCAAGCCCTCCAGCACGTGCTGGGTAAATAAACCCAGTCCTTCCAAAAATACACAAATCCCACGAGTAGGCAAGGCGAGGAGACTAAAATCCATAGCTCTGCCCACAGGAACAGCAGAGCAGCACTTCAAACAAACAGCCCCAGCCAGAGGCAAGCCCAGTGACTCATGTGCTGGCAGGACATCCTCGAGCTCCGAGAACAAGGCCACGGCGAGGCCACGCTGCCTCCTGGCCCCTGGCTCGGGACCGAAACGGGAATCCCTTCTTCGGTGGAGGGCACTGCTCCTTTCAAACTGCACACGGTGGTCTTCCTACTGGCATGGGTGAGCCCCAAAGAGCTACGTTTGTAAGGAGAACATGAGAAGCTGCTTCAGGTTGGTAGCAGCATCCCATGAGAGACTGCAGCCTTATGAGGGTGCTGACTTTGGGTGCTGCAGGTGGCAGGTCTGGGTGCTGTCAGCTCGGTGTAGCGCCGTGTGTCTGGAGGAGGTTCTACCTTAGCCCTTCAATCCTGCAGAAATGGGTGTTTTACCATTTTATTATCGGTCACGGGACCCAGATTTTGGCGCTTGGCCCTGAAGAGACAGCAGCACAGTCCCCCTGTTCCCGAGAGGGCAAGACACACAGGTCCTTTGGAAGGACTTGGTGAGCTGGAGAAACTGTCTGTCCAATGAAGAAGGTGCCTCAAACACAACGGGACTCTCCCTCAGACGAAGCCACAGGCACTCAGCAAGGTGCCAGCCTCGGTACTTCCCAGGGCAAACCCATCTCCAGGCTGCCCTCGCTTCCCACCAGCCAAATTCCACACACAAGGCAAGAAACACAGCTGTCTCCCAACAGCTGGAGGGAGCAGGCAGCTGACTCCAGATGTGCACCTGGACTTGCTGAGCCCCAGCTGAAACCACACCGAAATGTGCCCCGAGCACGTGACATGCAAGAGCTGGGTGATGCCCTCGGCACCTCCTTCAACACTTTTTGCTCAAAGACAAACATTTCTGGTTTTAGGGGACTATTTTAAAGCTTTCCAAAACCACACAGAGGTTCCTTTGACTTCAGAAGTCAGGCCAAGAAAATTCATGGCAATAAAGTACTCTAACAAGAAGATGACTATCACTTCATTTATCCTAAACAATGGAACTAGGGGGGAAAAAACCCTCCATGACTGGTGATTAAATAAATAATCCCTTCAAACCCTTACGATTATTTCAGCACAAGACTAGCTCAGACTTGGGACAGAAACTGTGTAATTGCTAAACCTCTTCATCTGCAAGTCCCCCAAAGCACAAGAACCTCCCAAGAGAGGATCCAGGGGCAGATGAGGAAGGCCAGGAGGGACCTTGCAAAACCATGTGGACAGAGATGTGCAGACAAAGCCAAACAACATTCCTGGATAACGGCAAGGATTTTTTCATTTTCTGAAAAGGAAAACTGGACATTTTTGTAGTGATTTGTCAGCTTATGCACTGCCTGGAGACATTTTTCCCATGACAAAATTTCTACCCCAGGCTGACAGATTATTTTGCCTTTAGTCCCAATGTATTTTTTAAATCTGAGCAGAAAGTTAGTATTTCTGTAAAGCTTCCCAGCAGCTGAATTTAAAGAAAAGAAGGATTTAAATGGGCATTTCTGGGGAGGGTGCGTCCCAGCCATGCTAATGAACAAAACAACTAACATCTGACTATTGTGTGAGTGCCAGAAAGACACTGTGCCCACTTCTGTTCTACTTACATTCAACAGCCAGTTTTGCAGACTTGAGGGCCAAAATCCCTTCCTTGGATTATTTACATTAGCCTTGCTGCAGGTCATCCAATAGACGAGTATCCTCCAAATTAAAAATTACAACTTTCACATAGTTTTTTAAAGTTAGGTAATTCAATTTCCATTTTTCCTAATATCCTGCCATGCAGGAAAGCCTGCCTTTTTTCAGGAGGACATTACTTCGATTACTTTTTAACATCTAGAAAACACAAACTGACATCTATTTCCTCTAAAACGTACTTTTCTCAGCAGAAATTTTTTCTTCTATTTTTACTTCGCAACACTAAGTATCAGAAGGTAGATGCTAAACAAATAAGGGGATTAATTTCCCTAAATTTGGTACTTGTCAATATCTAGAGTGGTCTGAATAAGCGTCAAAGGACTCCAAAGCAACTTGAGATGAGACAATACAAGTTCAGATAATTCTTGTTCCAGCAACGAACAAACCCACCACCAAAATGAAAAGAGAAAATGTCCACGGAGGAAAAAAGGTGTTATGGAATGTCAGAAAGCTCTCCAGCTGTACTTGCACCCACCTGCATTCTTATTCCATTTGTTACTAACTCAGAGCAAGGAAAACCTTCCTTCCTTTAGTTTATGTTCTACTTCATGGGGACTTTATGTTCTACTTCATTATATCCCTGTCTGTGAAAGGGCTCAAATGCTCTGATGAACCACCAATGCAACGGCATAAAGACAAGCGCCATCTCAGCTCCTGAACTGTTCTCCTTGCCTGAAGATGGACAGTTTTGATCCTTCCACAAGATTTCCTTGCAGAACTCACCGTGACAAATGCTGGGTATTTCCTCCCACGACCAGCAATATAATGGTAAAACACCCATTTCTGCAGGATTGAAGGGCTAGGCCAGAACCTGCTCCAGACACAGGGCATGCACTGAGCTGTGGCACCCAGGCCTGCCACCTGCAGCACCCAAATTCAGCACCCTCAGGAGGCTGGAGTCTCGCTTGGGGTGCTGCCACCAACCTGTAGTAGCTTCTCATGTTTTCCTTACTGACTTTGGTCTTTAGGGCTCACCCGTGTCAGCAGAAAGACCACCACTGCTACTGCTGTAGCCCAGCCACAGACAGGCCATTTCACAATAAATGACCTTGTGAAATAACTATTCTGCCTCCAAAAGCTACACTGGCCAAATCCTTCCATCCTCCAAAAAGGGAAACACACCTACTGTTGAGAGCAGAAAGCCAAATCTTGGGAACAGAGGGAAGCCTGTCTCTCTGGGTTTGATCTCCAGGGAGAGGCACGGCTGCAGAGCTGCTCACGCAGCCGAGCAAGAGTGAAAACCAGCCCTGGGGAAAACACTCAGCCAAGAGAATAATCAACCAGAGGAGCAAAATCTCTTCAAACAACCAAACCTGTGTCAGCATGACTGAACCAGTCCTGCCCAGCACACCAGCAGCGAGGCACGGGGAGCCAAGAGCACAACTAGAAAGGCATCAAGAGCACCAGGGTCTTCTCCAAGGTGCGTATTAAACTTAATGTTAACTAGCAGATTAATCAAATGCTTAGCAGATTCAGGTCAGGCTTAAGTCCCTGTGCAGTTTTACCATCCCAGATGTTAGAAGGTATTTCTATCTGTGCACTATTTTGTTGTACATGGACACATTCTGGAGAGCCAGGATGAAGGGCTCCATTGCTGTATATGCATTCCCCATACAGAAAAGAGGACAAACAACACACAAATACAGTCTAGTATTCATTACAGCAATTTTTTTCTCAGAAATAATCAGAAATAATGAACACACATTCTGGAGAGCCAGGATGAAGGGCTCCACTGCTGTACATGCATTCCCCATACAGAAAAGAGGACAAACAACACACAAATACAGTCTAGTATTCATTACAGTAATTTTTTTCTCAGAAATAATCAGAA
>VWPU01009603.1:0-21548 GCA_013398955.1 Callaeas wilsoni | reverse complement strand
CAGGATGAAGAGCTCCACTGCTGTACATGCATTCCCCATACAGAAAAGAGGACAAACAACACACAAATACAGTCTAGTATTCATTACAGTAATTTTTTTCTCAGAAATAATCAGAAGTAATGGAGACACATTCTGGAGAGCCAGGATGAAGGGCTCCACTGCTGTATATGCATTCCCCATACAGAAAGGAGGACAAACAACACACAAATACAGTCTAGTATTCATTACAGTAATTTTTTTCTCAGATATAATCAGAAGTAATGGAGACACATTCTAGAGAGGCAGGATGAAGGGCTCCACTGCTGTATATGCATTCCCCATACAGAAAGGAGGACAAACAACACACAAATACAGTCTAGTATTCATTACAGCAATTTTTTTCTCAGAAATAATCTTTTGTACAGCAACCCAGGTTTATCTCCACTAGTAATCAATCCTAAGAGTGCAGTTCCACAGACAAAAAGATGTAACTTCTCCGAGTTTTCCCTCATGCAACTGCACCTTCACCACTATTTCTTTACTGACTTTTTTTCCTCCTCAAGGTGCCACATGAATGATCATCACCATGAAGTAACTTCCAAACCAGCTGGGTGCCCAGTTTAAACCAGAAACCTGCATTTAAGTAACGCGATCCCCAGGAATGCCAAACATCGATTAGGGCTGTTTGGAAATGCATTACTTCAAACTGGGAAGCAAATAGGGGTGGTTTTCCAGCCCCCTACACTTGGACAGGCTGGACTCTGACGTCTAAAGCACTACCAAAACTTACAAGGAGAGTAAAGGAATACAAGCAGGAGTGGAAAAAAGGGGCATCTTACCTTTTTCATTGCTATAAAATATGGAGATGATTTTATGCCTGGGTTTCCTCTCTTCTGGGACAGAGGGCAGGGGTTTCAAGCTGTGGTTGGTCGCCAACTGATCTTTGCCCCCTGCACTGAAGATCGCGCTGCTCATGCGGACGGGAGGGGCGGGGGGCTTGTCTTCCAGTTCTCCGTTGTCAGACATGGTTCTCAATAGCTAGGGGAAGCCCTGCAAGAGAAATGGGATTTGAACACGGGAAAAGAGCACGGAGTACACGAACGTACCATTTCTGCTGTTGGCAGAGGGGAAGGAGGCGTGAATTCAAGTCTGAGGAACGCAGACACTCGCCTCCACCAAAGGAAGCAAATCTCTTCCTCATTTCCACTTCTGGGCCACTCATTCATTTGTGCCAGCAGCAGCATTTGTGGGATGGAGTGACAAACACTTCCAGTGATAAAAGTAATCCAGACCAAATGAACAATTCCCAGATCTGGTTCTCTGTTCACACAAAGGGCCTAAGTACAACATCCTTTGGCAGTAGCTTTAGTCCAAAAAGCTTCATGCTCTAGTACCAAACAGCTTTAAAAGCTTTAGATGCTTTCCATCCTGTCATTTATCAGACAAGATCTTGGGGACAAAGGAACAGCTTATGTTTGTAAGGCATAATTCAGCACACTATCCACATTAAGTCGCACTCAGAACATCTCTACCCAAATCACACAGCCTACACTGAAGAGCTCAGCACTGAGATCCACAGGATGCACTCCTCTTCTGAATGAGGCTTGCGTTGCTTCCCCACTTGGTGCCAAACTTTCTCCACTTGCAGAAAATAACATATAGTATCACCACAATCCTCTTTGAATCCTCAACAAAAACATGAGCGAAAACACGGACAAACAGCTGCTAGAGCTACAACCGCAGCACAATAAAACATCTACGTGACACATTCCCCATTCAAAAAGATCTCTGCTAGCATTTCCTCCTTCCTTGTAGTATTTTGGAGATTTTTCTCTGATCACCAGGAAACAGGCAGCCTCTCTGCTACAGAGTAAAGAGCTCAAAGAAAGATGTACAGAACCTCTCAGTGACAGGTAAACAGTAACAAATGCACCCTCAATTCCTCTGTTCACTCAAATGACAAGCTACCTCTTTTGGAACAGGAGCCAACACATCTCTGTGTTGACCTCCTCCTCCTCTTACAACAGTTTGAGAGGGAAATGGGAATTTCATTGGGAAACGAATGGCCTCCTGGCGCCCACCAGCTTCCCATCACATCTCAAGGCATGTCTCACGTTATCAGTGTCACTCACAAGAGCCACGACAAGGCAGCGCAATCTCCTCTCAATTACTGTGCTCCCAACAACAACACCTGCATCCTGCCCAGCAGCAGAACTGAAACAACGTGGGCTGTCATCCCCTGGCATTTCACAGGCTGGGTGAATGCTGCCAAATCCCAACAGAGGGACGCAAGTCAGGCCAGCAGCCTGGACTGGAGCAGCACTCTGGTTTATGTTGTGAAGCTCAAGAAATTAACATTAATTATCCCCATAATGCCCATGAAAGAACCTAATTTCTGTAAAACATCGTCAGAGGCACAAACAGCACAACATTCTAGCCGTGCAGCAGAAACTGGACATGTGCTGGTTGCTCCACGACTTGGAGGCCAGGAGGAAGAGCACTCCGAGCTGTGCAGCACCCACCTACACAGCCCTGCCTTGGAGCAATCTCTGCTGATGGAATTATAAACAGACCTGCCACCTGAACGTGGCTGCAGGGATGCAGCTGTGAATCAGGCAGTGATTCCCAACACTCCTCCAAATCCACTTCATGATTGCTCTTTCAGATGCTGCAATTTATCTGCAAGACTGTCTTGTTTTCCAACACCTGCACCCGTAACATGGGGGACAAAAATTAACTATCCTGCAACCCAACAGCAGACCTGAGCTGCCAATCCACAGGGATTTTAATTCCAAATACTTCCCCTACAAGACATTGCAGCAAGTACATGGCACCCATTTGAGATGTATAAATTAAATAAGGTATTTGCCTTATAAACATATATATACAATAGATCCACCAAATCAAACTGATACACTCATATATGTGTATATATTCCTATACATGTATATTCATATATACAGATATATATTGAAGTTGGGTTTGGAGTGATGGTAGTACAGGGGACCATAATCTATGGCCCTTCTGTTAATAAAACATCAGAAAAGAGCTGGATATAGGGTCCTTAGGTATCCAGATGGGGACAGGTAAAACAAAACATTCCTTCTCTGCAACAAATGCAACCAGACAGCTAAATAAACCATAGTAAGTCAGTAAGTGCATCACATAACTTGAATGCCAAAATGGTACACTGTGTAAAGAAAGTAACATCATGAGGAACCTTTTGTATTTTTCTAAAGCAAACCCTATTACTTCCTCCATCTGTGCAGTTTTTCTGAGCTGTCTGATAAGAGCAAGAGCAGGATATAAGGATAAACAACTCACCTGCATCTGAAACTGGACAAGAACAGACTTGGCCCTCCAAACCCACAGTAATTCCCCACATGCTCTCTTAGAGAGGCCAGTCACTAAATTAACAACACTCTCATGTGGTATTCAGGCTACAAATTTAAAACAAAACCAAACCAAACCAAAAAAACCCACACCCCAAAAAAACCAAACAACTGCACTTCTGCTGATGTAATTTTAAAATAAAAGTCTCACTCTAGTAAAAATCCTTCATTTTCAGTGACACGAGCAGCTCATCACATACTCAGTCTCGATCCACAACAAATTATTCCTTTGCATCCCGTGTTCTCAAGAGACGAGACTGTGAAGTAACAAGTTGGAAGGAAGGATGTGGAAATCCAAATCTATTTCAAAAGAAAATCAGGCTCTTCAAGGAACTGGTGTACAACAGATGCTGGTGTAGCAGCACCTGAGCAGAACCCTCGGAGCTGCAGCTCTGACCACTGCTCCAAGTGTTCACAGAGATCCTTGAGCTCGCTCCAAGTACAGCCCAGGAGCTCCACAGCAGGAAAACAACCTGTGGGGCTGGTGGAGCAAACTGGAGTGACAGAAAGAGCTCAGGCAGCAGCTTCCCACCTCAGGGACTGGCTCCAGCACCACGATCTCTCCAGCTCATTCCACCTGTGGTCTAGGAAAACATCAGCTTTAAGGAAAAATTTAAACTGCGATTTATTTAACAACACATGGTAGAATTTCTGAGTGGCTGTTTCAAAGATCATTGTGAAAATAAAAGTGCTGAATTCAAACCCAGTTTGCACAAAGGCCCATTTCAATGCACGGCAGCTTTGAATTCATCATTGAAATAAATGACAACGGCTCCACTCAGGCCAAGCACGTCACAAAGCACAGTTCTGATCCTTCGGTCATCATCGGAAGTCAAAAATCAATCACTTTGTCCAGGTTCAAATCCAAACAGCTCACTATTTTCTGCACTCAGCTGAAGAAGAGAGAAGCTCCTCTCTCCTTTATCCTCATCCTGCCTTCACCATGCAAAAAAAAGTTTCCACGGTGTCAGGAAGTATTTGGAAATGGCTACAGAGATTTGGCATTATGGGCAATGACTGGAGCAGGAATTTTAAAAAAGGAAAAAAAAAAATTTAAAAAGAAGAGTGCAAATATCTTCCCCCCGAAGCTCTGTTTCTGCTCTCTCAGCCCCCAAAGAGGAGAAGGAGCCTGTTCAGATCACAGCAGCCAGACGGAATCACTCCTGCACCATCACCCACGTGCCTGCCCTGCTGATTCATTCCTTGTGCTAGGAATTGCAAAGACATGGGGAATTTTTTTCCAGTGCCTGCCAGGAGTCTTGTAACCCAGAAAAAGGGATGTCAGGTTCATATTTCTTTGACACAATCAGACAACAAAAGTAATGGTGGGGTTTTTTCACTTGGCTGAAAGACATTTACTAAAATAGTTAACCTGAGTTTGAGCAGCCTCACAAAAGTATGCTAAAGGTAATAAATGAAAGAGGGATTCACTTTCATCTTTGTCAGTGAAGGAAATACCAGTAATAATAACGTATTCAAGCACATTAGCAGCTCCCCCACAATCACTACTCGCACTACATTTAATACAAGAACTGGAAAGCAACGGATTGAACCACAGAGACGAGCTGAGAAGCTGCAAATAACACTTAACTACAGCCTTCAGACAGGTTCAGTCCCACCACAGGACACAACTGCAGCCCATTACACTCCCAAAAAAACAGACACAAAAAGAGCTAAAAGCTTTCCTCCCCACAGTTCTGCTGCTTAACCCACAAAACACATTCACAGGTGCCAGTGCTGGTGACCACAGGGCTCTGATTCTTGGTCCTCATGCCCAGAGCCTGACACTCCTCCCAGCTGCTGTACCCTCCTTTTCACAAAGGTTTCTTGCCCTTCACTGGGGCAATGAAAATTAAGTGCTCTCTCCACCCTAAGCAGCCAAAGAACAAATGTGCTCTTCTGCAGAGGCAGCAGTGAGTGTCCAGGAGGGTCTGGCTGTCCTAAATCCCTCACCACCAACACTGGGAGACCTGGAACCAGGTTCCTCACAACTGCAACTCCTCTCTCCCATCAAATCATTTCGCTCGGAAATGATCTCTCAGATCATCCAGTCCAACAATTAACTCTCAGCACCATTAACCCTTCCACCTTTGCCCAGAGAGGCTGAGGCCAGACACACACAGGGAGTTCTCATGTAGCTTCACCCACCTCTCGTCCCTCCCAGCCCCTGAAGGGACCTGCCCCCCGCGTTCACACGCGCCGAGTTTCATTTTTACAATCTACATCCTGCTGCTCGCTAGCTTTCCTCTTCTGGGGATGGAAAGGGCCCAAGAACCCATAGTCAGAGCCAGGTCACAGGAGAGACACAGCCGCTCCTGCCTGGGTTTTTTCTGCTGGGAAAACACCCAGCGAAATGTAACCGCGACAGTGAGTAAAAGCTGAAGGACTGGGCAGTGTTTTCACGAAGCTGACAAACACACACTGCAGCAGCACGTTAGTCTGAATGGTTTGGCTTTGACTTGCCCTTTTTTGTTGTCTGTCCCCCCGCAGTTCCCCTTGTGTGAGCGTAAAGCCGGGCTGCTTCCTGAAGGACTTCCTAAGCACGGCTCCTGTGCCAGCCCCTCGTGACGGGGATGGAGCCTGACACGCACTCCCATCCCAGCTGAAGCTCTGTGCTGCTCCTCAGCTCCTCTTATTCGAGAAAAGGACAATTTTTCCTCTCAAACTTGTTTGTGGACAAGGAAAGGAAATAAAAGGAAAAAAAGGAATAAAAGGAAATAAAATAAAACAGAAGTAAATCATTCTGCTATCTGCTATAGTGCACACTCACATTTTCCCTGGAGCACTTGTACTTGAACAGATTCAGTTTTAAATCCAGATTACAGTGCACACACATGAGCCTTATAAAGCCTTGAGCAGGGGCAGGAAGATGGTACCATGTGTCAAACCAAACAGCTGGTGCAGAAAGTTCTCACATCACAATGACCTGAATTTGTCTTCTTAAGGTGTTCAAATTAATGTATTTGAGCAGTTTAGGCTGCACCTGTATTTCACTGCCTCGGATGTGATGCAAAACTACATTGGGCTACTACTTGGAAAAAGAAATCAAAACAAAACACATCCAGCTCACAGTTCCTTGATAACATGCCCCTAAATTCCTGCTCCTCAAAAAAGGTACACAATACTGTGCTTTACACTGTCACTGATCTCTGAGGAGCCAGAACTGAATCAGTGAAATACATCAAATAAATCTGTGACAGGAGCCTCAGACAGCTGCAAACTGAACTCAGCTCTTCACTGCAGGTAAAAATTACTCCGCTCATTTACTATCAGCAGCACAACACAGAAGGAACAGCACAAACATCACATTTAAGTCCATTTGGCAGGGCTGACCAAAAGGGAAGAGTAACAAATTTGAGGCTAGCAAGGCATTAAGAAACACGACCACTTTATTTTTGATGTGCCACTACAGCTGCAGGATACTTTTGGGACAACACCTCAACTACGAAACACTTGGGCCACGGACACAGCTTGAAGGCAACACAGCAAAACTGTCTGTGGTCTGACAGGAGGAACTGAAGAAAAGAGAACAGGCCAAAAATGAAGGAAGAGCTGCTGGTGGGTGGGTGCAGTCTCTGTAGAGGACACCAGGGTTGAGAACATTGAGTTACTACTGCAGCATCTCCAGGCAGCGGCTTCGCCACTTCCCGGCAGGGTTTATGGGGCCACTGGCAACCCTTGGCACTGCATCCGGGACAGGCACGAGCAGAGCAGAGGAGAAGAGCGAAGGAGATGTCCAGGAAACATCTCCAAGGCAGAAGATGTCACGTGAAAAAGAGCACAGAGCCAGGAAGAACAATACAAGAGCTAGTGTGTGTGATGCTCTAAGAAAACACTGGCGTGACAAGGCAGATTTAACATAGCCATGTCCCACTCTTGCTTTGTATTATAAAAATCCTTGCTGAAAATGCCTGGAGACTCATTCCCATTGCCCCCAGGCCTTCCACGGTTTTGGTAGTTTGCTTAAACACAGCCTCCCCACACCACCACCTCCTAATACCTGAAAATCACCATACTGGAAAAGATGAGACTTGATGCTTCATCATCCTGGAAAGGAGGTGCAGTTTTCAAGTGGAGATTGGAGGGCTGCTCACTTCATCAGATATTCGATTTTCTTAGATAAAACAGATTTTGGAGTCCAAAAGAAGAATGAAAGGTCTCCATGGGTATTCTTCTTTTCTCCCTGCCCCCCTCCTTTTTTTTTTTTTCAAAGGCTCCTGTTGAGCAATAGATTTCCTGTGATTAGCTCACTTAGTGCTGATTATAGCTCACTTCCTCCCAGGGATTAGCAGAAAGCAGCTTTCTGACAAGTTTTTATTCAGATGGTGCTACCTAGCCGCAGCTTCCTGCCCCATCACTAACAGCCTCTTAGTTCAGCAGCTCAACAGCTTGAAACTATTTCACTGCTGCAGAAAAATTCACAAAACCAGCACATCTCAGACTGTCTTCTCCATGAAAAACAAAACAAGTCTTTTGGGATGTCTAGCTTTCCAACTTGAAGCATTTGGATCCACGAGATTTATTTAATCAGATCCAAAAAGGAGTTTTTTGGAACAGAATGAGACTACCTTCAGAGTCTGAAAATACTTATCTCATCATTTCAACTGAGAAAACTGTGCAAAAAACCCAGCAGTGGCAGACAAAGAATTGCTTTCTTGCAGACTTGGCAAACATAGTCCCAGATCTTCTGCCTGCCAAGAGAGGACTCGTGCAAAAGCACGGACAAGAGTAACTGTGAGAGTGGCCAGGAAGAGCCAGCGGGATAATCTGTTCCACCTTCCGTTATTGGAAACACCTGCAGATGCTCCAAGGCGACACGCGGCGCTCGGAGCCATCCCACCTCTGGAAAAGCAGGTACCAACCTCCACGGGACATGCTAGAACCTCTCCTTGCAGCTTCAGGGTGTCTCAGAAAAGAGGATTTTGTCAATGCCAAACTACGCATCCATGAAAACCAAGTTATTTTTATTTAGCTTTTCTTTATGGGGAGTGCAGAGGAACCTACGCTAACCTAAAATACACCAAACAAGCTCAGATTCCCAAATTTACAACCACACACAGGCAAGATACTCATCCTTCATATGATGCAGTTGAGAGAACAGCTGAATAAAAAAAAACAGAAATAATATCTGAGCCAAATCAATTTGTCATTAAGATTCACAAAGGGACACAGTAACCAAATCAACCACCACAAATCTTATAAACAGGTCAGATCCCTCCTTACCTTCTTCCCTTTAATGCTACAGGTGGCAGAGGAAACCCATAATATTCCCACTCTTAACAAGGGTGCAGGAGAACCTCAGCCTGATTTGGCAAAATCACACTGGCTGACACATAGAACATACCCAGCTAAATTCTTTCCAATTTGTCTTTTTCCAGACCTTTAATTTCCTTACGATTTTTGCTGAGTCACACAAATAGAAGAGAAACACAGCACAAACAACTGCTGTTTAATTGCCTAGTGATAAAGAGATTCGGGGGGAAAAAAGAAGATAAAAATCACAGCTGACTGAAAGGAATGAAAAAAGCAGAGAGGAAATTATCTTTAGCACAGAAGAAGGAATAGCCAAAACTGTAATAGATGTGCTTACCATGAACTGAATTACACAAGACAAATATCCTATGGAGAGGGTATTTGAAAGGATTTCTAAGGCTTCCTAAAGGAAAATATTCTTCAGACCCATTGCCCAAGTCCATTACAACCTGGAGCAATTATTGACTCCGTAAGGCACTGAGCAGACATGCAAAGTCATGCACCAAAAATGAGCAACCGGGCTGCAAAAATGTCGTTTTTGAAATCAAAAGGGATCTCAGTCTTTTAAGGAAGAGCATGACTGAAAAAAATAAACAGGGAAAATCTGAGTAGGTCCAGACTACGGCCAAGATGTGCAAGAGTCCCGGTAAAAGCCCATTAGTAACAGAAAATTTACGCAAATTAACAATATTTGGCTCACTGAATACTGGGGCCACCTGTGAGCTGTGACTCGTGCACTTTGTCCCTTGAACGCTGCGGAGCACTCAACGCTCACCCGAGTTCTCACTTCTGCTTCGTGAAATAAATGTGCCTCCGCTGAACTGTGGTGGCATTTTACCACCAGCAAACCAGGAAGCCTTCCTCTGCTTTATCACCTCTGAAACACCTCAAACACCACGGGTGATAGCACCAGATGGGCCTCAGAAGTGACTTCCCAACTGCCTTGATTTTCCATTCTCCCCGAGTTCGGCAGGAAAAGTCACTTTGGAAGGCAGCTGACGACAAGCAGCACACAGAAACAAGCCAGAGGGATGAGCTGATGGACACGGATGCTCATTCCCACCTTTCTCTGAGGCAGCCCTTGCAGGAACACAGAGCTCTGAGGAGCGTGGTGGAGGAGGAATGAAATCCAGAGGGATCCAAGGGATCCATTCCCACCCTCTGCCGCGGGGCTGGGGAGTTGCCGCCTACCCGCTGAATTCAGGCCACGCTCCGTTTTATCCAGCCCGCAGCCAGAGCTTTCCTTCAAGGAACCATTGTGCAAAGATGCATAATGATAACATTTGCTCCAAGGTGTTTGGACCAGCCTGTTCAGCGCTGAACAAGGAAATTATCCTTGTTCTGCCTCCCGAAAATCCTGAGTCAACTAAAGGCAGACAAGGCAGCCGGCGGCGGGCGCAGCGCATGCAAATCCGTGAGTCGGGGTGTTTGTGCTTACTCATATTTCACCACCGAGCAGACACTTTTCAGCCTTTATTTTTATAGCTGAGGTTTTCTAAAGATCAAAGAAGAATAGGGAAAAGGGCAAGTAGGGAAAGTTTACAAGAAAATTTAAAAAAAAAAAGTCTGCATCTCATTGTTGAGATTCTCTCTTAATTAAAGCTGACATTTACAGGCAGGGAGAGACCACGCATTCCAGAGCAAAAGTTATTTGACTAAAGGCTGCCCTGCACGAGGCACCTGTACAGCTTGGTGCATTTCTGTGTTGGTAACAGCATTCCCAGCTCTTTAACCTGGAGATTCACCACACACAACAGAGCTCTAAAAACCTCAGGCTGCTGGCAAAGCGCAGAAGGGTCACCAGTAACCCCAACACAGAACTAAAGCACTTTTTTAACCTCCAGAAATATCACTGGGCAACGGTAAGGCAAGGCCACAGCTTCCCCATCCAGATTACAGGTAACTAAAAAAAAAAGAAGAGGTAACACAAAGTGTGTATGAGGGCAGCAAAATCAGAAAGAATTTAAGTTAAGGGACCTGGCACTCCCCTCATCATGCTGGCAGAGCTGTCAAATGTCAGCTAAGGGAAAAAGGAATAATAAGGGAGAAGGCAAAGGGGAAAGATGAAATGCCCCCCTCCAGAAGAGCTCTCTTTTTCATAGGCACTCAGAATAGAGCTCTTTGTTTCTCTCTAGTGGCTGCCCAAGGCTTGCTCCAACCGCAGCAACCAGCGGATAGTGGGAACTTCAGCTCAGCAGAGCAGCCCTGGGGCCAAACCCTCGATTCTTCTTACAGGAGAGCCAACCTGCCACAAAGTGCCAGGGGGAAATCCCAGGAGACACCAGAACAGCTGCTGACCAGGGAGTCACAGCCCCTGGGAAAGGTTCAGCAGTTTGCTGAAACCCCTGCGCAGCCCCAGCTCAAGATGCTTCCTTTCT
Source organism: Callaeas wilsoni (assembly GCA_013398955.1). NCBI lineage: Eukaryota > Metazoa > Chordata > Aves > Passeriformes > Callaeidae > Callaeas > Callaeas wilsoni. The sequence goes on along the minus strand of VWPU01009603.1, from coordinate 10,546 downwards.
CATACCCACACTGGACACAAATTCGGCCAGAGAGAGCAAAGGCTCCAAGAAATCAAATGCAGGAGCTGTGAATACCAAAAGCACTTGAGCATGGCAAAAATAAACCCCCCCCAGAGACACAGTGGACACAGCTCATCTCCCAAGCGTATTCCAGCAGCACCACACAGAAACTAGAGACCATTTCTCCCGGGAGAGCTCTATTCCATTTGTGCCACAAAAGACTACACTGACTTCTTCAAACATGGAAACTTCTTCAAACATGGAAACTTCTTCTTCAAACATGGAAACTTCTCCACGAGTAGGGTTCCCTGCTGCGTTCCACTTCTGCGCCAGGAAGGTCACTGCTGATAGCTGGGAAAGCTCTTTGTGGAAGGGACCATAAAGTTCATCTCATCCCACTCCCTGCCACGGGCAGGAATATCTTCCACTATCCCAGGTTGCTCCAAGCCCTGTCCAACCTGGCCTGGAACATTTCCAGGGATCCAGGGGCAGCCACAGCTTCTCTGGACAGCCTGTGCCAGGGCCTCACCACCCTCCCATGGAAAAATTTCTTCCCAATATCCCATCTAAATCTCTTCTCTTTTATTGTAAAACTATTCCTCGTTGTACTATTGCAATATGCCCGTGTAAAAAGCCTCTCCATCTTTTTTACAATCCCCCTTTAGACATTGGAAGGTCTTCCCTGGACCCTGCTCTTCTCCAGGCTGGAGACCCCCAGTTCTCCCAGCCTGTGTCCAGAGTAGAGAAGCTCCAGCTCTCGGAATATCTCCACGGCCTCCTCTGGACTTACTTTAACAGGTCCACATTTCTTCTGCTGAGGACTCCAGAGCGGGATGCAATATTCCCAGAGGTATCCTTTAATTAAATGAGAAAGCACCATGCTCAGGAAGAGTCACCCCAATATTTCCCTGCCAACAGCAGCTCAGGATGAAATCAGATCTCAGCAAAATACTCACAGAGCTCAGTGGCAAAACCTCGCTCACACTCCTGCCACAGCGTCTGCACGAGCGCTTCAAGACTGCCACATTCGGAGAGAACCTCATTACACTGATGAGGTTTGAAGTTTTACAGATTTTATACAAGGACACGACCCCTCATTTTATTTTTTCCGGGCATATTTAGGTCTATTAGGAGAGGTGAAGTACCTAGATGAGGTATACAACCAATTCTGCAGCCGGTGCACAACACCCCAGGCAACTCCTTCCCCATTATTTCAAGACAAAATAAACAGCACAAAAAGTACAAAGCACAGCTGCCACAAACTCAGATTATCCTGGATACTCAGATACAACTCTGAACATCAGACCTGGATGCCTAAACAGAAAAGCAAAGTACTGTAATAATGTTTTCCTCAAAAAAGGGGAAAGATGAGCAAGGCAGAGGTGCTCTGGAAATCCCTCGCCGCAGTTCACGCTGCAGTACTCCTGATGTGACACTGCCAGAGTTCTCCTCGTGTGCTCTTACAGATTTACTACTTTAAAACTACTTGCACACATACAAGCAGCACATTCACTTACAGCTTAACGCAGCAAATTCCCTGAAATTTGGGCTGATGTTCTTGTATGCCTTTCAGGGAGCCCGAGCACTCATTTGCACACTGGAAATAACAATTTCCACTTAGAATACTGGCTCCCAGAATGAGTTTTTAAACTAACTTTCTGATTCTTCTTTTTTAAGTCATTCCTAGTAAAACTACGCCTCTCACTCTTCTCACCCATAAACAGGTTTTTATCTAAAATGCCAAAGAAAAGGAATCCAAACCAACTAGAACTGGTGCACAAGCTACAAATCAAAATATATTAAACAGCCAAAAAAGCATGAAACTATAATCATATTTCAAAATATATAAATAATTCTTATACTGATGTGGAAATTAATTTTTGCCAGGCCTACAGGACAAGTATAGGAGCCAGTAAGTAGGGAAAAAATATGAAAAGCCCCAACATATCTGTTAACTTGACTACCCCATACACTACTTACAATTAGCAAATCAAATGTATGATAAAAATACCCTAAACACAGATATTTAAATAAATGTACAGTGGTTTAAATGCCAATTGTGAGTGGTTAAACAAATTCAGTTTCCAAAGTGATTTAATACATCCCACCAATATTAGTACACTTTGAGGGAGTTACTATCCATGGCTGTTTATATCGGATGCAGCAGCACCACAGCCACAAAAATTGATTTTACAGCTCAAGAATGAAACACTTTTTTAAAAAATAAAAATACAAAATGAAGAACACAGTTACCAACTGAACAGACAAAAGGCCTGTGAAAACTACAACCAGGCAGGATAACCAGCACCCTGGGAATCTGAAGAGCTTCCAAAGGAAGCTGTCAAGTTAAAATAATATTGAAACAGTTGGCAAAACATAATATCGCACTTAGAAAGCTGCAAAAGACTTGAAAAAACCTACTTCTATTGTTGAACAAATTCTGAGTTTAACACACAAGCACAGGTAACTGTGCCTGTTCGTTAAACCATGAATGGCATTCCTACAGGCAGAACTAGAAGATATCAGTGAAATATGAGAGAGCAAGAGTAAAGCTCCAGAAGATGCATTTCCACGAGGCTCAGGCATTTCCACACCAAAAGGATGCAGCTCTCAGACCCAGTCCCACCTTATTATCTTGCCTCAATAAAGCTGTGCAATCATAAAGCAGATGAAGATGTATGAGGGTGAGACTGAACTTACACAGAACAGACCTCCAAGACCAATGTCTGACATCCACAAAACACAACTCAACTACGACTCGGAGGTGTCTGTCCATGACGTCCTCATGCACACACACCACCCCAGCTGCAAATTAAAGCTATTTATTTTAATAGAAATAAGAGAGACAGCACTTATCGCAGGGCTTTAATTCCACTGCAAGGGATGCACGATGATAATGATGGAAAAACATCAGGCATCACTCGTGCTGTGCCATCAGCACAAGAACTGAAGACAAATCGCAGCACTGCCTTCACCTCCAGCCTCGCTGAGTCCTCATCACAGGAGGGTGAGGGGAGGCAGCACTAAGAATCCATTCCTTCAGCCAGAAGGATGCAAACAGCAGCCCAAGCAAATCCTGGGCCACATCCCAGCTCCAAAAACCCATTTAACAGAGTCCTCCCACTAAGCAAGTATCCACCACAATGACGCTGCAGTCACCACATCAGGCAACTCACATCACCCAGCACAACGTGACGCCTTCCAAATCTTCCTCTTTTTAATTCACAATACCAGTAGGTGCTACCAGTGAAGGTGAACATAGAAATATGCATATAAAAAAATTTTTGCTGCAACAAATGAGCATGGAAGACTTACACTTTTTGTGTTTATGAAAATCTAAATGCATAAATTTTTTAATTTAAAAAAAAAAAAAAAAACACCAAAAAACAACATCACCAATTATTCTCTTCATAAATTTTGTTGTGACTATGAAAGAAGGCCATACCTTTAGAAGTGGTCAGTTTTCCAAGAGTGTGTCATCTAAAGGAAAATTTTCTCGGGTCCTTTCAATTGTTAAGAAAACAGGAAGCAAATTTCAGTAAGCCATTTCAATAGAGTAAAACGGAGATAAAGACCTCTATTAAACTTGGCAGCAAAGCCAGAGTCCACAGAATATCAGTGTGAGCAGCCCCTTGCCACCAGTCTGTCCCACTCTGCTCACTGGGAAACAGCCCATCACCCACTGTCAACCAGCTGTGGCTGCCCCATCCCTGGAAGTGTCCAAGGCCAGGTTGGACAGGGTTTGGACCTGCCTGGGATGGTGGAAGGTGTCCCTGCAGGTGGCAGAGGGTGGGACTGGATGGGTTTTAAGGTCCCTTCCAAGCCAAACCATCTTGGGATTCTACAACCAGGTTCGTGTGAGCACAGAGACAGTGAGTGAGAAATCAGAAGAAAGCACTGATGGCATCCGCATCTCATTTAGGAAATTAAAAACACGACCAAGAGAAAGGGACAATGAAGATCCCAAGTGCGGAGGATTACTGACAAATTATTTGACAAAACCTTGCAGGGTTGGGCAGCAAAAGCTGCTTCAGCAGCGCAGGGAACACGGTCACTCTTGTTAAGCAGAGCAGCTGAAATGAAAGTCACATCTATTTCCAGTCTTGACCAAGCTCCTTGAAACAAAGTTTTCTCCAGCTCAGATGTGTTTAAATTTAGAAAGCTGGCATCTCGTTGGTCCATGGGCTTTGGAAGTGCTGAGGAACTAAAGTGCATCCACCATCAGTCTCTTAGCCAACCTTAGCAAAGGTGCTGCCAAAGACTTCCTGCCAAAGATCTTCAATCCCAGGAGCAAGAAACATCTCCAAGGAGCCCTGCCCAAAGTGTTACAAGATAAAACTCAGTGCCAACCATGTGTCTGACAAGTATCTCTTAGAAGCAATGAGGGAATGAAAAAAAAAGTAATTTAAATCTCCTGATGGTGTTTGTAAAAATTTTGTTTTGCAGGAGTAACAAAGTCATCACTACCACAAATCAAAGTAAATTAAAAACTATTTCATCTCAATATTTTCACTTATCCCTCATTCTTTCAGTTTATTCTCTAACTCTTCTTTCTAATTTTTTTTTAAGACAGTTAAACTTTATTATATGAGATGCTCCAAGTTCTAGTCAGATTGATGTGGATTTATAGATTCACCAGAAGCCTTAACTTCTTCCACGGCAAAACTCCATCCAGGTTTACCAAGACTGAGTACATTTCCTGGTGCTGCAAAAAGACTGTCCAGCATGCACACAACAAGCCAAGCAGAATGAGAATTATGCCTCTCAGAAGTAAAGTATCTTACGATGCAATAATTATTAATGAGTAAGAAAATAAAAGACATCACAACCACATATTAAAACACACATAGCCCTGCTTGCGAAGAAATCACCCAAACCAGCTCTACTGAACTATAGTGAATTTTTATTTTTTGCTTCCAGCAGCTACCTGGGAAAATAATCTACATCTAAAAATCTCAACACCAATTCCCTCTAAGAAAAAAAACATTTAAAAAATATATAAAATCCCTGTAAATAGGCCCAAAAGGGCTGAAAAGAAAAAGCAGCGGTCACAAAAGCAATGAGTCCTCAGCCAACACATACTTGGGTTACTGCGAAATAGCCTCATCCCAAAAATCAGGAGGAGGTACTTGCCTGAATTTCCTGGCTGCAGCAGTCAGGGCTCTCTTTACCACAAAGAATTACTTCCTAAGCTTGGGCACTAGTATCAAAGAGCCTTAGCACGTTGGCATCAGATTAAAATTAACTGTTCTCGTTGCTAAATAGCTTTGAAAATCCCGGACTTCACTCTTCCCTTCGCTTTTTCCACTCAGGGGTAGAAGCAGAAAATATTTCACACTTGGCAATAATGCCCCAGCTCTGACAAATCAAAGATTTCACATAATTTATTTTTGTAATAGTGACAGCTAGCATTTCACACATCGAAAATAAAAGGCTTTTTCAAAGTAAAAAAATCATTTAACAACATCAGAGGCCTATTTGCTACGCCACAGAAAACGATGGTGGTATTTTGCGAGATCTTGTTCATTTTTGTGTTTGATCTGAAGCAGCATTCCCAAAGGCTCAGGAAACACGTGAAAAAGGCAGGAGGAGCAGAAAGCCAGACACACGCCCAGGTTGTTACAAACCATTAGTGTCAGATCACTCAGCAACATTCCCAAGCCAAGTTGAACATCAGGGATTCCTTTTCCAGCAGTCCATTCCCTGACATGGATCCCCGCATGCAGGGATGCCACAGAGGGACACTGGGATGACTGGAACAACTGGTTTGGGGCTGGGGAAGGGCAAAACCCAAACCGGGGCTGGTGCCACCTGCCCAGGTGGCCCCGAGTAACAACTTCTTGGTCACATATTTCTGTCGAAATTAATGCCAGCAGGTGGATTTAACGTCCTGGTAAAATCTCAAGCACTCAGCTTATTTAACACAACTATAAAATACCAAGTTTACCTTTTAAGCAACGGTTTTGAATTTTAAAAGTCACTCACTTTCAAGCATTAACGTGACTTACTAAACAGCTGGTTATTTTTCACTCTAAAGCAGATCATTCACAAGCTGAAGCCCCTGCCAATGAGCTGTTTCCACAAGAATCTGCCCAGCCAGGTCCTGCCTGGAGCCCAAATCCCCAGATCCCTTTAAACAGCCTTTTGCTATAGACAGGCTCAGGGGAAAGATACTGTCATTCTTCCAGGTTCTCACTTTACTGGAGACCTTTTCAAAAGGAAATGGGTTAAATATCCAAAGGTGATTTTAAAAAGCATCTTCCAGAAGCAGCTTTTTCTTGCTCTTGTCCAGGAGATACCTCTGCTAGCTAAAGCACTTCTAAAATGACTGTAAGTGAAAAACTAACGCAACGTAGAGTAGAAAACATCCCATTTCTAAAATAAACCCCACACTATCAGATAACTCCAATTTTACTCGTTAAAGAAGCTGTGGGAAAGCTGACAGTGGGTACACACTGAGTCAAACATCCAGCACCTAAACAGGAAGCAGAGAACTTCAGGGGAAAGAAAAAAAAAAAGTAGAAGTTGAACTGAAAAACTTATCAGTGTATTTCCATTTCGTAGTACACCTGCCAGCTGCCCTCACTCTGACTCACATGATGTTAAATCCCTCTCTTAACACTGAATCACAGCATTAAGATTAATAAATAATTATTAAATCACACTCACCGCTGCCCCAGTATGTTGGCTCCTTCCTACAGCTGCTTCTGTGTTAAATCAAACTACAGAATTAAAAATAATTAAAACTATCTTATCTAAATAACGCCTTTAAAGATATAAAACAACTTTTGCTAATCAGCTGAGAGAACAGCCTTGACCTAAGATTCAAATATCACTCAGCTTTGGGCTACACCAACACTGGTGCTGGGCACAGATATTTTGGGAAACAGTGACCTATCAATTACGCAAATCCCCCAGTATTTCCATGGGTATTAAAAATACTGTATTTCCCTAGTAAGGTGTATTCATTCAAACAATTTTAAGCACCAACACATCATTAGCAGCTGAAGTGAAGATTTTTAAAAGCATTTTCAAATTCGCAAACAGAAATTAGATATATCCATCTGAGAATTTCAAAATCCACTTGTTTTGCCCGAAGGGAAAGAGCTTCCTCACCAATTTTTGGAGCATTTCAGTGTACTGTAACCTTTAGAGAGCATGAGGACTTCCTACTATGAATTCGCAGTGTATCTAATCAAAATTTATCTCAACAGAAAAACTCAAACTTGGTTTTAAGTCATCTTCTTAACACTTACATCCCTGCCTGCCAGGTGAGACATTTTCAAAGCCCGGTTAATCCCCATTTCCAGCTGAGAAAACATTAAGAGTGATCCACTTAAAAAACTGGCAAATCAGGTAGAGAACTAGGACCAAAACCAGCATTTCCAGCTCTCAGTGACAGTGACACTGCCCACTACGCCAGTCAAAATACAAACACTAAAGTGTTTATTTTCCCTTAAAATTTAAACAATTTTAAACAATTTAAACAATTTTAACAGCTTTAGGTAAAACCATGCTCTGAGCTGTCACAAACCTTGAAGAGTGAAGCAAAGCTTGAAAATAAAGGCTGAGCTCCATTTGCACCTCATACGTGGTAGGTCACTAGGAGATTTCTTCTCACCTGACAACATCTACTACCTCTTACCACCTGCATTTAAATGCAAATAAGAGCCTGCAAAAGTCTTATCAAGCTCAAGACACAGGAAAGCACAGCACGATAAGAATCCCGAGGCCTCCAGAGAACGCTGCAGTGTTTCCTTGGTAAAATGAACCAGTGCCCTGCCCAAGCGTTTCTCGTCCTTTGCCCCCAGGACTCCTCTCTTCCCCACCTACTCGTGAAAGCTGGCAGGAGGTGCTGCCTGCTCCGTGGTGCCTTCCTGGTCAAACTGCCCTTGCTAAGAGGCAGAGCCAATCCAGCTCTGCATTAATTGGACTTTATCTTTTCTTAGAGCCAGCCTGGTAGCTCAGCCTGGCACCCAGGTTACCTCTGGAAGGGCAAGCGGCCGCCTCGGCAGTGGCAACGTCCAAGGCACCTGCCAAGGTTCAGCTGCTGGCACTGCCAGGACAGGTACAAAAAGCTCTCCGGGAGGACACCGTGCCCTCCAAGCCAGTCACGTTCCACTTCGATTTACAAGGGAGGTGCCTGCATGGAAACTGAAAATGGAGCCTTGCGGAATCAATCCGAGCCCAAAGGAGTGCCTTGGCTTTGATCACGTTTCTAGGAAAGGAAGGCAAAGCTCCACAACCACCTTCCTTCGGCCTTTTCCCAGCTGCCAGCCGCAGTCAGGACGGATGCAATCCATGGTACCTGGCTGCCCACGTCCCCTCCTTGCCCCTGCTCTCCCCATCACCAGGCCTCTGCTTCCATCTCCCCACGGATGCCGTGGAGGCTCAGCTCCCTTCCGAAGCCGTGTCCCGGTGTGTGAGCCGGGACTCGGAGCTCTGCTGGTGCTGTCCCTGGGCCGGGCCGTCCGGAGCAGCTTCTGTCACTCGGGGTTGTTTGCAGAACAAAGAGCTGCTTCACACACGTCAGTAACTGCGGGTCTTGTGAGGAACGAGAAAATACTGGCACAAACCTCAGAGCCCAGAAACCTCCTCGTGCAGAAAACACATAAAAGGGGGAAAAACCCAAACAAAACCAACCCAAGACAGATGTGAGGGCTCTGAAGCACAAGTATCTTATTAATAACACACAGACCTAGACTGGGCTCACTACGGCTTTGCTTGTCACAAGAACAAAACCTGCAGCATCAACCAATACCCTTAATTCTGAAGTTATTTCGAAACCAAACGTGCTTGAATAATTTCCCCCTTTAAACGCAACCAAAATGTTGACCAACAACACAAGCACACTTGGGACTTTAAAAGGGTATTCATTTAAAACGTGCCCAAGATTGGAGCTGCCTGACGTGGCTGAAGCATCCACCCACCTACCCCAGCATCCAGCCCAGAGAGGGAGCACGAGCAGGTGCCTCTGGGAATGAACTCCCACTGTCGGCCAAAGGTCCCAGCTGTATCCCAGCACCAATTTCATCCCAGTAAATCAGCCTCTGACAAGGGGCTGCCCAGCAGAGCACAAGCCTCAGATGCACTGAATACGCTGCATGGTGATAAAAAGTGCGAAATATACAGACAGAGCCAATATTCCACAGTTAACAGCATGATAGTTTGGTTTTCACAACCACCTCTGTACAAAGATGAGCCAAATTCCATATGCAACTCAGCACAGAAAATCCAAGTTACTCTCAGTCAAGCATTTCTGTTCTGGCCTCCAGAACTGCAATATCCAACCAGTGAACTTCAGAGTGAGGTTCTTCCTGCCTCTGAAATACATTACCCAGAGCATTTTGTTTGAAGTGCTTCTACTACCTCAAAGATCCTACTCAAAAACTCATAAAACAACGACATAGCATTTTTGTATTTCTACTTTCCTCCTATTTTATTTCAGCCTGTAATGACAGACCAGTTTCCTGGTAACATATGCTTTAACCTGCCTCCACAATATCCCTGTAAGTTTAATTACCTTTGTCTCTAAAACGAAGAAACTGAAGCACAAATCAGCTAATCCTTGTTTTTTTCAGGGAGATACCACTCCAGGACTCACATTATGAGGACACTCGAAGTGCAAAGCAAATCTCAGACTCTCTACAGCAGGCCCTGCTTTTTGAAGTACAAAAATACACCAAAAAAAAGGCAAAACCAGAGAAAGACAGAAATGATAAAAACTTCCCAATTCAACCACGCTTGAATCGCACCTAACGCTGCTATTGCTGCAGGACCTCCAAAGCAATGTTTATATTACATATCCAGACATCACTGGCCGTAGGGCAGCTCGTGAACTGGTTTATTTTGGCTACAGCAAAGCACAGCCTTGCTCCTGGAAAGCAGCTGATGAACTCCCTGCTCCCAAATCAGCCTTTGGGCAGTTGCCACACGGACCAGGCTAAATCCAACTTTACTCTCCTGGCTCCCCATTGCCATTAACCTACTAAGAGGACATTTAGATCAGACATTAGCAAGAAATTGTTCTCCGTGAGGGTGGGGAGGCCCTGGCACAGGTTGTCCAGAGCAGCTGTGGCTGCCCCATCCCTGGAAGTGTCCAAGGCCAGGTGGGACGGGGCTTGGAGCAACTTGAGCTGGTGGAAGGTGTCCCTGGCCACGGCAGGGCGTGGAACTGGATGAGCTTTAAGGTCCCTTCCAACACCAACCATCCCGCGTTTCTGATTCCAACCCATCCGGCTTGGCTTTGACGAGATAAACACAAAAAGCAGGCACAGAAACAAGGCAGAAACACGGCGAGCTGTAAGAGCAGGCGGGTCGGGGCCCACGGAGCAGCAGCTTCCCACAGGGATGGAAAGACGTGGGCCCGCGACCGCCCGGGGCCGGCGGGGCTCTGACAGCCCGCGGGGCCCGGTGCGCGGCTCTCCCGCAGTAACTCGTAACGGCGGCCCTAAAAGCCGCTCTCCCGCGCCGTTACCGGGGCTTCGCCCGGCTGCCCGCGGACCGCAGCGCCCGGCGCGGCGCTCCCGGAGGCGGGGGCCGAGGC
>VWPU01009600.1:0-133366 GCA_013398955.1 Callaeas wilsoni | reverse complement strand
GCCGGGCCGGGCCGGGCCGCTGCCATGTTCACCAGCACCGGCTCCAACGGGTTCTGTGAGTACCGGCCCCGCCGCGGTCCGGGGAGGGCGGCGGCCAGGGGTGGGAGCCCCGGCGGCGCTGCTGCCGCCGGCCCCGGGGGAGCCGCTGGCTTCGGTCCCCTCTTGGCTGGACTTTTAAACTGCGTGACGGCGGGAGGAGCTGCGGGTGTGTCTGTGTTTGTGTCTGCGTGTGTATGTGTGTGTGTGTCTGTGTGTATGTCTGCCTGTGTATGTGTCTGTATGTCCGTGTGTGTCTGTGTGCCTCTGCGTGTGTATATATATTTGCATGCATCCATATAGACCTCCATGCCAGGATACATGTAGAACAAGCAAAACATACTCTTTTCTTAATGTGGAATTAAACTTATTTTTAAAAACGAGTTTATTGATAAGGCAAATGTAAGGACTAACGTGCCCTCAGCTCTGCTTAGCTTTATTTTTACACGCAGCACATGTAAATAATTTCATGTCCTGGTGCTACCTGAACTGATTTCACAGGTATCGGGGGTTGGTTCTGAGCTTGTTTACAGGACTCAGAATCTGCAGCGTCTGGAAGCAGCACTGAGGAACTGACCTGGCTGCGGTGTGGACTTGGAGTCCTAAGAGCAGGCGAGGACAGATGATAAGTCAAAGCTTTGCTGACTAACTGCGTGCTCCATACAAAATGGGTGAGAGTGTCCGTCTGCTGAAGGACAGGAAGGCTCTGCAGAGGGATCTGAACAGGCTGGATCAATGGGCCAAGACCCAACAGTAGGAGGTTCAAAAAGGTCACGTGCCCGGTCCTGCACTTGGGTCACAACCGCCCCAGGCAGCACTACAGATCTAGAGAAGAGTGGCTGGAAAACTGCCCAGAGGAAAACGACCTGGTGCTGGTTGACAGCCAGCTGAACATGAGTCAGTGAGCCCAGGTGGCCAAGAAGGCCAATGGCATCCTGGCCTGTATCAGAAATAGTGTGGCTGGCAGGACCAGGGCAGTGATTGTCCCTCTGTACTCAGCCAGAGGCCACACCTCGGGTACTTTGTCCAGTTCTGTGCCCCTCGATTTAGGAAGGACATTGGGATGCTGTAGCATGTCCAGAGAAGGGCAGTGGAGCTGATGAAGCATCTGGAATGCATGTTTGTATGAGGAGTGGCTGAGGGAGCTGGGGTTGTTCAGCCTGGAGAAAAGGACGTTGAGGGGTGATCTTATCACTCTTTACAAGTACCTGGAAGGAAGCAAAGTGGGAGTCAGCCTCTTCTCCCAGGTAGCCAGCGACAGGACAAGATGAGAGGACTTAGCCTCAAGTTGCACCAGGGAAGGTTCAGGTTGGATATTAGGAGGAATTTCTTCACAAAAGGGGTCATTAGGTATTGGAATGGGTTGCCCGGGGAGGTGGTGGAGTCACCATCCCTGGAGGTGTTTAAGAAAAGACTGGATGTGGCACTCAGTGCCATGATCTGGTTGACAAGATGATGTTTGGTCACAGGTTGGACTTGATGATCTCAAAGGTCTTTTCCAACTTAATTGATTGTGTGATTCTGTGATATCCAAGTTTGGGTGTGGACGCACCGTCTGACTGGGGGGAATAATTCGGCATTTAAAAAGACATGTTAGTTGTAGCTGTATTTTGTATGAGGAATCCAAAGAAGGGAAGTGTTTTTTCAGATGGATATGATAATACTGTACCTTGATTCGCAGCTCCTGATTTTTCATCTCTCCCTGTGCCCCCCGTTAGGTACTGTACAGGGACTTGTCAATGGCATGTGTCTGTGTATAATGCTATGAGAAAGAATGTAGGGCGAAGAGTATCCTTGTTTGACTGAATGGGTAGAAAGTCATTGTCAGTATTTACAAGTTTTTCCGGGATAGGTCCGTCAGAAGGATGAGTGGGAAATAGTTGCCATTAGAAACGTATTTGTGGTAGGGAAAAAACCTAGACAATATGTCATTCTGCAAAAAGAAAATCATAGAGTCATAGAATATCCTGATCTGGAAAAGACCCACAAGGATTATCAAGTCCAGCTTCTGGCCCTGTACAGGACAGCCCAAGAATCATACCATGTGCCTGAGAGCATTGGCCAAACTCTTCTTGAACTCTGTCAGGCTGGTGCTGTGACCACTTCACTGGGGAGCCTGTTCCAGCGCCTGATCACTCTCTAGGTAAACAACCTTTTTAACCTAAACCCCTGACACAGCTTCATACCGAATGTTGTACTTTTTTTTTCCCTTCTCAAAAACAGATACAACGTTACGTTCTTACTGAACTCACCTGTTGACCTAAAGTGGGTTTTTACAATACGACTTGGCTGGTACAGGTGCACTGACAAACTCCAGTAGAGGCATGGATTTAGGTGGCAGTGACATGTGCTCACCTAGGGCACAACTGTGGCAGTTTCAGGTGTCCCTGTGCCCTCAGACTTTTGTTTCTGTCTGTGTAGCAGAAGTTGCTGCAGTAGCAGCAGGTGTGTGGGATTCGGTCGCTGATGCACAGTCTGATGGTTCAGGTAGTTCATGAACTGGTGCCTGATGTTGCACCAGGGAACTGTATCTGTGTGTTCTGCCCCTGGGGCTTGGGAGCAGTAGCCTCTGGCAGAAGGCAGTCTTGGTGGATAGTGGGGCCTGTATCAGTGACCCTGGATAAAATAAGCGGACACCTGGTTCAGCAGCAATATGAACGATCGTGCCAGGTCACACTGAAGGCTCCTGCAGCCTGCTGTGCCATCTCTGATTAACATCTATAATGTTTGGATGAGGAGATGTAAATGTAAAAATAAACATACCTGGTACATGGTACAATTGTGAGATAGGGAAGCCAGGAAAAAAAGGGCACCACCTTTTAAAAGGACAAAGACGGTTTGCCCTTGCTGTGGAAACTGTTTCTGTTATCTGGAATAATGGAGTCGCTGGTATGCTCTGGAAAAAAGAGTCGGTGGCTCTGGGTACTGGTAGGAAACACAGCACCGACATATGCAAATGGATTATCAGAACACTAACCCAGTTGAGCTGACTTGTCAAAGAGCCCTGCAGTGTGTTCAGGGAGCATCCTGCCAGCACCTGGCTTTAGGGCTGCTTGAGAGGTGGGCTGTGGTGCCAGACCCAGGCTGGCTGCTTGTGTTGCAGTCTGCTGGCGGCTTTGGTCCCGTGGACAGTGCTGCTGAAACACTTCAGCAGTTCTGCAAAGGCTCGCATGAGTGTGTCAATGGCCTGGCTGTTTGCTTTACTGTACTGCTGCTTGGTTTGCCAAGAGGCTGCGTCCCAGGAGCAAAGTATGATACACAGGAAGGCTTTCCATTGTAAGACACAAAGGCCTTACCAACAGTTTAAACCAGTTAGACCAACACCAAGCCTTTCTGCAGACATTGTAATATCCCCTCCCAATATTCTTCATGCTGTTTATGTACTGCACAGGAGTCTAGTAGGAAAACGTGTTAAGAGTTAGTCTTTATTAAGGAAAATTTGAGTCCATATTTTAAAGCATATACGCTTGTTACATCTGGAAAAATATTTGACTACTTTGACTACTGCATACAAGCTACTTCTTGTAGTAGTAGGGAGTAGAGTCCTTTGAACTTGCTAGTGCAGCTTAGGCTTTTACCTCTCTGCGCTGGTAGCGCAGTGCTAGCAATTTGTTAAAAATCCCCAAGGCAGGAAGGGATCTCTGTGCTCCTCTGCTTGCATAACTGGCAGGACTGAACTCTGTTGTGCAGAGGTGTCAGGAAAATAATAAAGCTATGTAAATTAATGCTTTGTGGTCTGACTAAAAGAGAAATGAAGAATGTATTGAATACATAAGACTTTTGTGTATAACAATATTATGCAGTACAGTACTATATGGGAAAGCAAATTAGCTTGTACATAGCATGCCACAGTGCAGCCTGGTTAGCTTGAGCCCTGGGAGCAGCATAGCATTGTGGCTATTCTGCTTCTGCAGAGCTATCTCATTTCATGTCAAGCTTGTTTGGGGCTCTCCACATGTTCTTCTGGTGTAGCCATACCTGATATTTCTGACAGCGTATACTAAAAGTAGTATGGTAACATGGCTCTCTGGTTGGAAGGAAGAAAAGTTTGGTCAACGGGATGAATATTTCTGTTACTTTCAACCTGATTCAGTTTCTATTTCAAGTGTTGCTTTTAGAAACAAAGGTTTTCTTTTTTTTCCTTTTTCTTTCTGTATCTCCTTTTTTTTTGTAATAGTTTGCAATCTAGGCTACACCTAGCCGTTTTCTAAACAGTAAGTGTATAGGTAAGTGGTTTGATTACAGTCTTACCTGTGCCTCTAAAAATAGATTTAAAGCGTGATCACAGGTTTCTGTATTAACTTTCTTGATACTAATATTATTCATCTCATAGCTTCTGGATTGAATTTAGAAGCATTTGGTGAAAAATATCACTGCATATTCCTGCAGTGATACTCTTGCTGTTTTCACTTGCAATCAAACATCACTGCTGGTTGGTGAGCCCACTGCAGGTTCTTGGACAGGTCTTGGAATACAATAGATTCATATCTGTATGATGGTTTAATGCAGGAAAAACAACCACCCAAAATGCAGATTCTGCAAGTGCATATGGGAAGTACTGTGCATTCAGACGTGTATCAGTTATGGTTTAAAAAATTCACGGATCGTGTGTATAAGCATTAAAAAACCTGGTTTGTGGATATTTTGTGCCATTATAGTAGCCCACAGCAGTTAATTGTCTATATGAAAGTGACGTGCCTGCCTTATAGCAGCTGGGTTTGGGCAAGTTGCAGATGATAGTGGAAAAAAAGAGTTGTTACACAGCATGTTTTGCCTGCAGCTGTGGGTAAGCTCAGTAGGGATCCCCACAGAAATTGCCCTGAGCTAATTTTGGCTTCTGCAGCCACTGCTCATCAGCTGGCTCATCACTTCACATCACCTGGCAATGAGATCCTCTCCTAAGTCAACACTAGTCCAGGGGGTGAAGTTGTTCCCTCAAGAGCTCCTGTGCAACAGTAACGGTCTGGCTGCCTGTTTTGGTATGCCCATCTGCTGTCTCTTCACCTGTGAGTAGTGAACAGGCAGGGACAGGAAGTAATTTCAAAAACTGTAGCTGTTGCTGTAGCTTTCTCATTCTTTCAATTAGTGCAGCAGTGGGTTCTGCAGCTGCAACTTGGGCAATTGTGCATTAACCTCTCTCTCTGTTTCTGACAGATGGAGTCTCCTTCACTCTCTGTACTTTAAAAGAGGTACTGGCAGCCAGCAGAGTAGTAGGTTGTGGAAGAAGAGGATCTGTGGGCTTTGTAATAAGTGCAGAGGTGGAATGTGGAGACTTAGAAGTGGTTTTCTCATTTCTGTCACATTTTAGGACCAGCTTTGCATTGCACAGTTGGTAGCATGAAGGTTGGGACATTTGCCCATGAGATTATGAGGACAGTTTTGGGGGGAAACTTCTCCATTGCACCAGGAAGAAGCAAAGATCTGTAGTGGAAGCTAATTCCTTGCTCATCATTACAGTGTGGGCATATTCTGCTGGTTATTAACGAAATTTCCCTGTGTACTTAGGTGGGTGCTCAGTAGATGTGTTGCAGCACCAGTGCTATAACTGCCTGTTGTTTGAAAGAAATGCCACTTAAGGGATTGAAAATTTATTCCAAGACCTTTAAAGACAGTGTTTGATATATTTTAACTTTCAAGGTCAAAATGAGTGTTTATCCTTTAATTCTTCTTTCTCTGTGTGGTATAAAGACACTGTGTTTTCTCCTTCTTGTGCCCATTTGCATTGGTGCTGCCAGCAGACTGGTGCCCTGGTAGGTTTGTGGTACATATTTCCATCTCACACATGATTGCATATCCATTGGATTAGAATTTTGCTTTCTAAATTTTACCTTTGCATTGTAAGTAAGGAATTTGACTTGGATGTCAGAATGCCGATTGTGAAAAATCTGGCATTGTTAGTCATTTTTGGTCTGACATGGTTGAGGCATTCCACAGCAATGGGAAGTTTGCTCTTTCCCCACGACCTCACAGCAGTCCTTGAGAAGGATCTATATGCTGTTAAGGGATAAAGCAAACTGCTACGCTGTGCAGTGTAACACTTGGAAAAAGAATTTTGGAGGATGCATTATATTTTTCAAGTTCAGCAGACAAGACTAAACTTCTCAAACATGATGACATTATGAGAAGCTGGAGAGTAGAAGTTTCCCTCACTCACGTGATATTCCCTGTGGGTGACTGTCAGATTCGTGGGTTAGTTGCTTTTGTGGTTTTTCACTTGATGACATGTCTAATAATAAGTACTTTTCCTCTGTATTGAGGTTTAAAGTGTCTAAGCTGAAAGCTAAAAGGAGGCTCTTAATAAAAATGCATGTTCACACTTTTGGAGAAAACAGATAAGGTTCTGTTGCTTGGTTATTTTTGAATGCATTCAAATTAGGAATTAACTTGATAAGATGAAGTATTTCAAGTGTATATTACCTGTAATTTAAAAATTATCTAACCATAAAAAAATGGCTGTAAAATCTACATAATAAACCTGTATAGAAAAACATAGTCACGGTGGGATATCTAGAGACTTCATTGTCCTGTGTTTCTGTGGTAATGGGATCCTTATGTAAAAAGTTTTATAGGATTAATGAGTTCTTGTGAAAATTTCTTAAAATTAATGAAATAACATAAATGCATTTGATGGTGAAATAACAATCTTTATCAAACTTTGGTTCAGAAATGTTTACTGTTGTGACTATTACAATTCTTCTGAATTAGGCTGCACTTTCAAGTATCAAAAATCTATATCCTGGTTATAAAATTGACCTTTTCACATTAAGAAATGTCAATTTAACTAAGTTAACTGAGGGAGTATTGCTTGAGGTTTCAAATGAATATGTGTGTGTGTGTTGTCTGCGTAGTAGCTTTTAGGAAGCTCCAGCTTCTTTTTTCCCCCCAGTGTTGTACAGTACTGTCATGGCTTCAGATGGTTTTGAAAAGCCCAACTGAATCAGAGGAATGAATAATTTAAAAAAATGGATGTATAAAGAATGTAGATTTTATTTTTGGAGAGCAAAAAAACCCCAAAGAAAGATACCAGATTGAAAGGTGGACAGTTTTCTTGCATTGAAAAAAAGAATCAGCCAGACTTTCTGCCCAGGTGTCTAATACAATCATAAAAGTAGAGCTTATATTTAGGAGAGTTACATCAACCTGAGTCAATCCAAGTCACTGCCTAGTTTCTATAAAAGGATGGTTCTTCAAGTCCATACTTGCTTAAATGGAAACTACATGTTTAAATAATGAACTCTAAAGTTATGGGTGTGGACTGAATTAAGAGTTTTAAGTACAAGTTTTCATTATGATACTCATAGAGATGTTTTCTTCACATGGTGAACCAGAAGACTGCAGACTTAAAGGTGGTGAACAGCTAACAGTGCCCATCAAAGTTAGTCTTGATGTCATCAGTTAATACTTGGATGAGATTCATGCTTAAACTATGTAGCAAGAGCCATATTTTTGATGGCAGTGGGATTGTGCCATAATTAAAATCTGCTCTTTGGTGCCTATTACCATCTGTTTTTTCTAGCAGCTGTAGTGCACAGCAGATGTTGAAAAAATGGTTCATGGTAGTCACTTTAATCTGGACAGGTAGCAATTGTTTATTGTATTACACTGTTTCATGCAGTTTTGTTCCTCCTGTGCTCCTGCTCATTACTCCCCTTTAGTACTTTTAAAGTAATCTTATTGCTCCTTTTATTATATTAAGCAGAATGACAACAGAGCTGTGGATTTTGTAGTACCCTGCAAAAACAGTTGTCTGAAAATGAATGGATTCTGTGCAATAGCTGAGGTATTTGGAAAGGAAGTAAATGTGATTCAGGTTGCATATGTGAAAAGGAGAAAAGTCATAGAATAAATAATATTTCAGAGTCTCTGCATTGGCTTGAGTTGTTGGGCAAGAGTTTGTGTTTTATTGCATCAACTGCAACAACAGGTCAGGGTGAATTGCTGGCTATACTCCTGCTGGATATTCTACTTGGCAGTTTTTAGTAAACATGAAATGTGTATTGCAGGTTTCTCTGTTCTTTGCTTGCTTTCTTCTGAGTGTCCTGTCTGAAAGTCATGCCCCTAGAGGGAAAGAAGTGCTGATTTCACAAACATCTTGATTCTAGTAATTTCTTTATGAATAACTGTGGTGATTGAATGGAAGGAAGATGAATGTCATGTAAATTGACTTAGATATGTTTCCTCGAATGGGAGATTGAAATGAGGTGGTGAGAAAGTCAGTTTATTCAGGACATTTATTCAGGTGGTTCCTGCTTCACAGCCTCTAAGAAAAAGCTAATCTTAATCCCTAATGGAAAGGAAATAGAAGTGTTTGTTTTAACTAGACGTGAATGTATATTTTGCTAGAAAAAAGAGTGATTCTTTTATTTCCTGAAATGCAAATGAGCCTTAGGAGGGCAGCGTAGGAGGACATGACCTCTGTAGGCACAGAGAACTTAGGTTTAATTGTAGTCAATTTAATGAGATGTTGGAAACAAAATGTCTGGTTAATATTTAACTGTCATTAATATCTAACTGTCATTAATATCTCTAAACATTTCCTTTGGTTAGTGTGTTCTACCTATCTATTTGCAAGTTTTTGAAAACTTGGGAAGTCCTTGAGCTAAAAGGTCAAGGTGGTGTCAATGCTATTATGTCTTCCAGTCACCTGTTTAAATATGTCACTTTTTGAATGTGAAAGACTTTTCTCTAAAATGGTTTGGTTGTTTATTTGTTTTGTCTTTAAGATAAAGCGCCTTTGTCAAAGAGTTTGTTACTAGTCCCAAGTGCCATCTCGATTCTATTGACTCTGCTCTTCCAACATTATCAGAAGTTCTTTGCGTACAACCTACAAGCTGTAAAAGAGGATTTTCAGGTAAGAGTCTGTTCACTTTGTATGAAAAGAGACTGCAAACTGTGGTTTTCTATGCAATTTTCCCCCACAGTCTGTTTGTCCTCTGATTCTTTCCCTTTGTTTGCTGCTGTAGACCAGCTCGTTCTTACCTTTTTTTATGTCACCCCAGTATGCTACATTTTGGAGAACATGAGAAAAACTGATCTGAAACAATCCACATAGCTTTTCACTTCTTTTTCTTGTCTGGGAAATTATTTGGTTTGTGTCATTTTTCCTTTCAGGCACTGGCATTTGGGAACTTGCTGTGATTGAAGTGTGATTTAACTCATTTAATAATACAAGTATTTTGATATGAATGTCAGTATCTTATTATGCTTAATTTCTGAGCCTGAAGAGGGTTGTTGTGATTAGGCATGCTGATTATAAATTATTTATTTTTACAACGGAGGCTGTAACTTTCATTCTGTAACTTCAGTTGTAGTTAGTTGTGGAAAATTAAACTTTGCCAGTTGAATAGAACTGCTGCTTCTAATTTAAAAATTCCAGGTGATGGGGGAGTTTGTCGTGCTCTTCAGTAATAGACTGAATTGGTAATTTCTTACTCATTCCTGTTTCAAACTAAGATACTCTATCTTTTAGGTATTGTATCTCACAAGGTTTTATTTTAAGTTTAATTAAGGATCCTGTAGTATCAGCTCTAAATGTTGAAATAATGCACTTAAAAGTGATTAGATAAGTTCTGCGGGTATTTGTTTTGGGATGTTTTTAATTTTTGGCAAACTACTGCTCAATAGAGAAGGGTCAGCAAATGCCTTTGTGTTTATCTTACCCCACAGATTTTACTATCGCATCAAACAAAAGATATGTATTCAAATTAATGTCTTTGAGGATGCCAGCTGTAGCCTATAAGCTTTAGAAGATTATTACACCTAGCTAGTGATACTCTGTGCTATTGTACTCTCTGTAATCTTTCTTGTCAAGAACGAGAGCTTTATTGTGATAATAAATTACAACTCTGTAAGAGCACTACTCATATTTTCCAAGTGTCTTGCTGATGCTGTGCATTGAAAATACATAAAAGATGTCTGCCTTTTAAAAATGTTACAGCCAAGTGTTTGGGGAGGGGAATGAAAAAGTCTGAGAAACTATTCAAGTTTTAAATGGAAGTTGTATGGGTTTGGGATTTGTTTATTTGTTTGTTTTGCAGTTTGTCTTTAGAGGAATACTCTCTTTCCATGTGTTTGATCTGCTGAAAAACAGTAGCTGCATTTTATTCAAAGAAACCATCTCTACTATATCTTAACCATAAACACTCGCAAGTATCTTTATAAAGCTATAACACTTTTACTGTGGTGCTTTGGGGAATTTGTGATTTTGGATTTTTTATTTCATGAGATTGTTTCACTTATTGCCATAGCCTTTGGAGTAAGCTATATACTGTATCACTGAGTACCTCTGAGATCAGAGAAAGCAGATTGTTTATCTCCTGTCTGGTGCTAATATTCAAATGAGAACTCTTAAAAGAAAACTTGATTAGAATAAATTCACCTGCAAGGATGTGTTTAATGGAAAGGATTTTTTTCAGGGGCTGAACAAAAATTTTGGATGTTGGATTTTAACACTTCTTAAAGCTAGTAGAGAGCACAGGAATTAAAGTGAACAGTTGAAGAAGAGTACATTTGATTTGGAAGGCAAAATATGTGCTGTCCAAAACTAAAAGGTCTTTGTCTCCATACAGAGGACACTCAAGAGCAGTGAAGATGTTGTGTGTAAAAGATTTTCATTACGTCATATTGATGTATTTTTTAAGCTGGCTAAAGCAAAGAGCAGTTAGGCTGGAAGCCTTTCATAGCCTGTGTGAGGGCTGCTCAGTTAGTGCAGCTAATATATTCAGCTACAAGGTCATAGCCCTGCCAGTCTCAACTTCAGGAGGGGTGGTACTCAGGCCAGGATTTAAAATTGGGCATGTTGACATGGAATAGTGAGAATGGTGAGTGGATTGGGGCCAGTGCTGTTTAGTGTCTTCATTCACAGCTTGGACAGCAGGACATAGCATTCTCTCAACAAGCCTGTAGGTGATGTAAAACTTGGATTAGTAGTTGTTACACCTGTTAGTTTTGCAGCCGTTTAGAGGGGGAGAAAAGAGTCAATGGGAACCTTAGTTCAGCAAAGGCAAATGCAAACTCCTGCATCAGAGGGGAGTTAACACCATGCACCAGTACATGCTGTGGGCTGAGCAGCTGGAAACCACTTTACAGAAAAGGCCCTGAGGGTCCTGGTGGAAGCTTAAGTTGAACATGAACCAGCAGTGCAGCATTGTGACTAAGAAGCTCAACAGCATCCTGGGCTGCATTAGGAAGAGCCTCACAAGGAGGCCTGGATAGTGATCTCTGCTCAGTCTCAGTGAGACCACATCTGAAGTGTTGTCCCTTGTGCTGGGCTGCTGAGTGCAAAAGTGACCTTGACATGTTGCAGAGAGTCCAGTGGAGGGCCACCAGGCTGGTCAGGGGCTGGAGCATTTGATGTATGAGGAGAGGCTGAGAGAGCTGGGATTGTTTAGCCTGGAGAAGAGAAGGTTTAAGGTAGGTCTTACCAGTGTGTGTAAATACCTAATGTGAAGGAGCAAAAAAGATGGAGCTAGGCCCAGTGAAAGGACAAGAGGCAATGGGCATGAATTGAAGTAGAAGAAATTCTATTTAAAGAAAAAGGTTTTTACTCTAAGACTGATGGAACAGAGGAACAATTTCCATCCTTACAGATGTTCAGGACTCGACTTGACATGGCCCTGAGCAAGCTGATCTGATTAGACCTTCTTAGAAAAGTTACACTGTACCAGTTTATATCTAGAGGTTGCTTCAAAAATATTTTTTTACAATTCTAAATTCACTAGGGTTGTGATTTACATTTTTATTTGTAAATGTAAACTAGGAACATGAACGTGTATTTGAGTTAATTTCAATTGTTTGTTTATTTTAACAGTTAGATATCTGCCTTGAAAATATTTTAGTTTTAAAGAGACTTCTTGAACTCTCCATAACATTCTACTCTCTGTATTTCCCTCCTTAATTGTGCTACATTTCTGTTATTTGACTCCAGTATTGCATTCCCTCTGAGCACAAATTCTGTAAAGAATTTCCTTGAAGGAAGGGTGGCTTAACATGATGATCATTCACCTTCCAGATTTGGAGACTTGTATGTGGAAGAACAATATGTCTTGATTTGAAAGACACATTCTGCAGCAGTCTGCTCATTTACAACTTTAGAATATTTGAAAGAAGATATGGCAGCAGAAAATTTTCAGTAAGTTCCAGTTTTGAGGATTTTTTTTAATAGAAACTTTTCTATACAGTTTAGTCTTGTACTCTTGGATGAATACTGCAGTTTTATTTCTAGCACATTATATAGAAATATGTGTTAAAGCGTTTTAAAGATAATTTGGTTTTAATAAATTTAAATTTATATTGATAATATTTTGCAGTCAGTGGATTATTCTAATTACTGTTTGCAGCTATATCAGTTGTAAGATACCAGATCCATAGAATTTAATTTTGGAAACAACCTTACTCTTGATTCTTCAGTACCTAGCCAAGTAGACCTGGAATTACATTGTGTTACGGATTTAAGTTGTCTTAATTTAACTAGTATAGAGAGTTTCTTATTTTTTCTTATATTTAGAGGTATAGTAACACCTTCTTTTTAAACTCTTGAATTGATTCAAATTAACCTTTTTCTTTCCAGTCTTTTTTACTGGGCGCTTGGATGCTCTCAGCTTTGTTTGATCTTCTCCTTGTAGAAATCACTCAGTATATATTTGGCATCACCATCAACAGCTTGCCTTCTGGTTTGTAAGTAGCTTCTAATGAATCGGTTATTTTAGATACAGTTTCAGGGGACTGTTTTCTGAAGATTTTAGTTTTAAAAACCTTCATGTAACACTTCAAATTAAATTTAATCCTCTTTCGAGCTGAATTGTAAGGGTTCTTGGCACAACTATTACAATTTCAAATATTTATTTCTTAGCTATGATATGTGTTTAATTTATAATTTATCCATATAATGCTTAGTTTCCAATCTGTTAGTCCCATTTCCTCTGTTAACATGATTGCAACATGACTTGCAGTGCATAAATTATTGCTGTATTTGTTCAGTCTAAATTGTTTGGATCCATTCAATTTGTAAAAAAAACTAAAATGAGATTGTGCTAATTTCTGTCTTAAATCAGAAAGGCAACAGATCTGTAAGTCGTGTGCTTCATGTTCGCTTTTAAAATGCATGTGCATTTCATATTGGTATTTTGTATGTTTTTCAAAAATCGAGTGCTAGAGCTCATTACTCCATTTCGTGCTTGCAGCTGATGTTCTTACAGCTTTGAGGTGTTCAGTGGTTCAGTTTTGCATAACCTGTGTTTGAGATTTCTGCACTTAGTAAAAGATGTACATGTTACAGTAGAACCGTAGAACTTGAAACCCTTTGTGGTTAAGCTTCTGGCAGGTGAGGTCATAGAGACTTGAGTTTCCATCTGTTGGATACTCTGAGGTAGTAATAAAAGCTCTCGGAGTAAGATTTTTAATATTAAACACCATATTAGACTCTTTTTATTTCTACTTTTCCACAGCGTCCGTTGAAAGTATCTAAAGACTGATTTATAAGGGACAAAAAGCATATGTTTGATATTATAAAGATATATTTTTTGTAGTGTGTGAGTATTCAAAAGGAGTTGAAAGCTTGAGTAGCTGCTGCAGTTACTCATCATGTTTGTTACTTAGAGTTTGTTGCTAGGACATAGGCTGCTAATATGTCTGGAGAAATTAATATTTTCATATGTGTAAAAAGGTACTTTGTGCAAAAGTAAGGTGTAATAAATGTGCTCATCATACCCACAAGTAGGTAATGAACAGTTTGACCATTGTACCGTTTGATGGTATATTTATGACTGCAGAATGTAGTCACTTACAACAAAATCTGCATCAAAGAAGTTTTTAATTAAGTAAAATATAAATTTTACTTACATATGCCTTCTCATTAAGTCATAATGACATTGATCTTGAGAGAATGAAGTTAATTTTAGGAGTGTGGGATATACAGTAGTTTAAGGAGCATTTGATTATGCAAATATGAAAAATTAATATATACATTGCATTATAATTCTTCAGTGTTGTCTACTTTATTATATTAATAGTCACTTTCACATCTGACAATATTCACAGTCTTTTGAGGTGATAAAAGCATTGGAAAGTTTAACACTGATGCTAGGTTTTAGTTCATTTAAGGTGAAACAACAAAAGATGTTGAGCAAATAAAAAGAGATGCAATTATTATTCTGCTTCTGTCATATTTACAGTGCAACAAATATATCTGTTACTTCTGGTTATAGAACATTCTTCTCTGTAGCCAAGTGCTAGAATTTGGAAAAAGAATCACTTGTTTACATTGTAAAGGTCCCCTGACATTTTTTCTCTTTTTATATCATTTCACTGTTCATATTATTGAGTGATCTTACACTTCCAGTTCGAAAACTTTTCCTGCGCACGCTTCGGAGGTAATTGCGATAGAGGATTACACTGATGACTCTTGCCTGGAATTGTTTGGAAACAATGTAGTACAGTATAACATCCAGGCATGTACTGAGATTCATGAGAAAGGTGGTAAAGGCTGCCCAGGGATTGTAAATTGTATTTTCATCTTGCAACATCAGGAAGGCAAAGCAAATGTGGAAAGGTACAAAGCAGATGAGTACCTGAGCAATCAGAGTAACTATAATTCTTATGGATCTCTCCTTGGCCTTAGGCTTCAGTTTGGAAGTCTTGCCATGAATAAAATGGTAAATAATGACTAGGTAACACCCCATCATGATAAACAAGGGGATCAAAAAGAAAAAAATCAAGCGACAAAAGTTCAATGTATTTACTTCCTTTAAATGGATGATATCAAGCATTTTCATGCAGGTGGTGAAATTTGAGGCTTGGTCTGGATCAGATTGTAAAAACAGCAATGGGGACGTTGTTGAGAGGGTCATTATCCAGATTCCAGTGCAAGCCAGCACAGCTTTTTTTGTATTTTTCAGTTCTTTGACGTGTTTGGGCTGGACAATAGCCATAAATCTGTCTACGCTGATAAAAGCGAGCAGCCACAGAGCAATGGCTGGATAAAACACGGTGAAAGCACCGACGATCCGGCAGACCGTATCTCCAAAAGGCCATGTTTCTGTCCCGTGGTAGATTATCCGAAAGGGCAAGGAAAATATAAAAAATAGGTCAAGTAATGCAACATTCATCATATATACAGTTATAGTTGTTCTCTTCTTGGTAGTGCAGCTGAACACCCATAGTGCAGTGGCATTCACCAACAATCCCACTGTGAACACAAAGCTGTAGAAGACCAGTGATGCAACCCTGTATTCTTCTGGGTGGCGATTTTCAGGCATCATAGTTTAATTGAACTTAGGAATGGTTGTTGCACTCCATAAATACCCTAAAATTAGATAAAATATGGGAAGTTATTCTCAGTCAGATAAAATCTATCTTTAAAAACAAACAGGAAGATTGTTTTAGGATGGCATTTAATGATGAGACTGTATTGTTTAGCTCTGAAGTATTGTAGCTTTGTTGCTTTTTCTGACTGCAAATACATTATCATCCTCTGAGGGAAATATATGTCTTTTCAGAGTTGGGAAAATAGTATTTATAAGCATGTTTTAATAAAATATTTTAATTACTTAAGAGACCTTTTTATATAAGGAATCAAAAAGTCAAGATTGACACTTCAAGTGTGCATCAGCAGCTGATAATTAGATTGAAACAGTTGTATTTGAGCTATGAGAGCTACTTTCTAAAGAAAATACTTCTTCAAGCTGTCTCTCTTAAAAAATTATTGACTAAAACTAGTTATGAATAGAAACAAGTGAGCATGGCATGTAGTGACATTTGGATATGCAAAGAGTATTGACTTTGCCTTTTATCTGTGTAGGAACTACTTAACTCCCAAAAGAACAAGTGCTTGCTCATAAAAGACACTAAAAAACTGTTTTACTAGCTACACAGCTTCTAATACAGTGTTTAATCCCAGGGTATCAGAACCACCCACCCAACATACGAATGAGATGAATATGTTAATAGACTTCCTATTTAAAAATGTAGAAAGATGGTAAGCAGCACAGTCTCCAGCCAGGCCATATGGGAAGAGTATTTGTTTGGGGGAAAGAGTTGCTAGCTAGTAGGCAGCTTACCCAGAGCACAGTTATGTTCCTTTGTCTAGCTTCTTGGTCATAGGAGTTAGACATCTGAAATGTCACTGTGCAGACTGAGGTGATGAGAGCCGAAGGAGAGGATCCCTAGTTTGCTCTGGAGCCCATGAGGATGGCAGACTGTACCTAGTGTTTGCCTGAGTGCTTTGTTTTACCCTCACCCCCAGCACTTTCCTGACTCTTGCTGTGTTCACAGTTTCATGACTTTATGTGGGAGGGTTCCTCTTGTCTGGCCTTTTACCTAGTCCTATGGCAGCTTTGTGACGAGGAGGAGGAACAAGTTAGTTGTTTGTCTGATCTTCCCACTTGTGACAGACAGCCAAGGAAGTTCTACAGCATCTGTTAGGCACCAGAACTGTTCTCAAGAGCAGAAAAGTGCATGGTTCCTGTGTGTTTTATCTCCAGAAGTGAAGAATGCATTAAAAAACAGGTTTGCTGTTACTGCCCATCTGGTTAATGCTTTCTCTGTAATGTTACCAAATACTTTCTCAGTGCTACAGGAATGCATAGGGAATTGAACCAGTGTTTGTTAGTCTGGCATCCTGGTTTGACACTGGCAAGTACCAGCTGCTTTTGAGAAGAGTACCCATGGAGTAACTAACTTAAATATGACCTGTTAAATCTTTATATAGGTTAGTTTCTGCCTTGAAATATGAAGCTTGGGCTTCTAATTTTCTTATAATTCTCCAGTTTACAGATACATAAAAAGCTTATGCATAGAAATAGCTAACCCTTAACTGCAAGGTCTTTTTTTCAGCTGTACAAAACAAAAAAAAAAAGGTCTGTTTTCTGCTCAGATGAGGACATTAGAACATACAACAGAATTTATGTTTTGTATGGGGAAAAGCTGTGCATGTAATGCAAAAAAAGGGGTTTGGAGGGCATCTGTATGAATGCCTCTTTGCGTGAAGAACTCTAAAAGTAAGAAAAATAAAAGAATTAATGCTAGCAAAGCTTATTGAAAGTTAGATGGTGTATGCTTAAAAATGTTGCGCATGTGCTAGCAGCATAGTTAAAATATTATCTGGCACACTGTTCCACTTTCACTACTGTTGCACAAAATTGTCCAAATGTTGCTTAATAGTCACCTCCCCCCTGCCCTTGCACATTGTAAGTGGTTTTTTTTCTCTTTTGTTCTGGTTTGTTTTTTTCTCTTGCTAGTGATTGTGTATGACACAGTGCAGGACTACCAAGCTCAATATCCTGAGCAATTTAGCAGGTGAATTGAGTAGTAATGTATAAGATAGGTAGAAGAATTCACTTGAATGTTAAGAAACATCATGGATTTTAGTTTTGGTTTTGCTCTTCTTTCCTTTGGACTTGCAGTACCTGTAATCGTTTCTGGTCAGGTCATGTTTTCGAAATAACCAGTAGGCTGATGTTAATGGGAAGAGAGGAAACTGAATCTGATGTGATCTTCTTCCCATGCCTTGTTTGCTGATTATTTCAAGTTTGTTACAGTTTTGAGATATATCAAAGAACAGACCTGCTGTAACAAGAAGGGTTTGTTGTGTTTTGGTTGGTTGGTTGTTGGAGACACTGTTTCCCAACTTTATAAGTTTAAATGCATGCCAGTTAATTTTTAAGAATCTAAAATGTAACATTTATGTAGGTAAGAAATACTGAGATTTTTAAAAAGTTTGAGTTACCTGTCTGCATTTATACACAATTGGAGATATTTTGCTTTCTCATCGATACTTGTCTGTATGGGGTTCAAGTTGAAATCTCCCAGGACAACCCAAGCAGATCTTTGGGTGACTTTGGGTGGATGGTTTTGCCCTAGTTGCCATTTTTCATAATGAAAACACTTACTTACTGGTATTGATTAAAGCACTTGCTGAAGAGCCCCTGGGGTCACTGGTTTCTGGAAGGCTTGCCTGTGTTAATTTTGAATGATTCCTCTGTTGTTTGTCTGTATGTTTTATCAATCTTTTAATTTTTTAATGATAACTGACATTCTGAATGTCTAATGTGAACTGTGAAGGCCAGATAGGTGCAGTGTACGAGAACAAGACGTTCACAGAAAAATGACAATTGAATTTTTTCCTGCAGATTCCTAATGCGAGTTAGGTAACAGTGATTCCCTTTAAAGGACCATGCATGTATCTCTCTTCCCAATCCCCCTTTTTACTTTGTCTGTCCCTTATATTTGCTTGCATTTCCCCAAGGAGAACATGGTTTTCAGTGAAGCACAGAGAGACCAAGCAACACAATCTTCTCCTGGTTTTAGTTTCATGAAATCAAACATTTTTCTTTTAATGATAAATGTACTTACCAATGTTTTCATTTTTTGTATGTTTTAAAAATTTTTGTTAAAATCCTGAACAACAGTATGGTACTATGCTTTTACAATTGCAATAATTTTTCTTTAAATGTTATTTATAGAATGCTGCTGATATTTTGAAAGCGCACTAAAAAATTAAATATCTTTTCATTAGTTCTAGAATTAATGCCCATGTTTGGCTTCTGAACAAAGAAGTCTCTTAGCAACATATATGAACATCCAAGTTGCTTTGTTAGCACAGCATAAGGGATTGTTACTCACCTTTCGTGCACTACAAAGTTTCTTCAGAGATGCTTCTTTCATGGCCCCAAATCTGTAGAAGGTTTAGACTTCCTCTTCTTTGCTCAGCTTCACTTAGCTAAAATAACTCCTCTTCACAGGCAGGAAACAATGACGTAATCTCGCTAGTTCTGAGCTCTTTTATTGGTCATACTTAAAAGTTACTGTTTCACGTAGGTGCGATGTCTGTGAACTGGTATTTCTATTACCTTTCAACAGTCAAACTTTTGTAATATTTCCAGTGTGGTCAGACTGGGCTGTTGTGCTATATATCTTTTCAAAACACTCTTTTAAATGTTTGTAGTATAATGAAAGCATATTTTAAGTTAAAGTTTCCATAAAAAGGTATCTGCAAGAATACACATCTTGGTTATGTGTAAGTTTCTAATAAGCACAGCATAAATGTATTTTCAGTAGAGCATAGTCGGGTGGATTTTCTGTGGAAATCCCCATTTTATTTATATTGCCTTGGATAGTAGTCAGTCTGAAAGTGACAGAAGGTCACTGCATTTGAAATGAGAAGTTTGATTCACTTGAATACACAACTTTGTTTACGCCTGTACTTACATTTTACGAACACAGCAGCAATATTTCTATACTTTATTTACCGTCTAAGATAATAACCTGCTTATTCAAGAGCTCTGCTGAAAAATGCTGTATGCAGAGAGGTTTTGCCTGGGTTAAAATGGAGTAAAATCTCTCAGCTGTGTCACTGCAACAGGCATCTTAGGTGGGATGGGTATATTCACAAAGGATTATAGGTAAAGAAGACTAACTTCCTACGTTTCCTCTTTGTCAGCTTGAAAAAAGATCCACCCTTTAGAAATGGCATTCAGAGAAGGAGCTCATTCCATACTCTCTGTAGAGTGCTTGCTGCTTCAGGTCTCTGACTGGCAGTCTTCAGGACGTGGTAGCAGAGACCTCCGCGTTGAGCAGGGGAGCAATAGCATTTTGGTTTCCACCTGACATGTCATCAAGAATTTGCCAGGATGTGCACTTGGTGCCAGAAGCAACAAAGTCCTGCAGTTCAGAAATAGTGAGAATGAGGTTTGTTTGTGGGAACATCTTTCTTCACTGACTGTAAAACTAATATGGGTAGGTGATCCTCACTAAGTGCTCAAGATAACGTCTGTGAAAAAAAGCCGCTCTCTACTGGAGTCATGTCATTTATCTCAGCTAAATGTGTTTGCCTTAGCATGTAGATGTCTGCATAGGTCAGTGTGATGGTTAAAGTAATTACAGGGAGGGACCTGGATATGATTTTTGGTGTGTAGATTACCTTTAAATATTTGAGGTTTTCCTGTTTAGGTGAACTAATATGAAACTTGTTTTTTTGTGATCATTCCAAAGGCCTTTTAAATGCAGTGAGCTGCAAATCCTACCCAGACCACCTTACAGAAATACAAAGCTATGTAAAAGTGCTTAATGTTTTAGGACTAAGGAGTATCTTAAAAGGACTAACCAGTGTTGAAAACTCTTCAGTGGCTTTATCATTAGCAAAGCAACTCCAGAGCATGCTTCAGCATAACAAAACACTGTTTTCAACTGTTCAGTGAATGCTTAGTGAAATTCAGTGTCATATGTACATCTTCTGGAAGAGAAGAACTGGACTTTTGAACTCTCCTAGGCAAGAGTACGTTATTTTGGGAAAAAAATACAGAA
Source organism: Callaeas wilsoni (assembly GCA_013398955.1). Taxonomy (NCBI): domain Eukaryota; kingdom Metazoa; phylum Chordata; class Aves; order Passeriformes; family Callaeidae; genus Callaeas; species Callaeas wilsoni. The sequence continues at coordinate 113,032 of VWPU01009600.1, read as the reverse complement.
GTGTGGAGGTACCTTCCAAGCTGAACTGCACTGTGAATGTACCAAAACAGGCAAGTGGACAACTAGTGCCTCCCTTAGCAAAAGAGGAAGTACAAAAGTGATTCTGGGTTTAAATGGAAAGCAGGCAGGTGTTGAGTCTGGGATCAGGGAAGCCATATGCTGCGAGTTGTCTCTTGGCTTGTTGTCTTCTTGGGGCAAAGTGGGCAGTGTGACCTTTTGTAGCTGTGTCTCATTTTGTCTGGAGGGTGGCTGACGCTCTGACCCTGCAGGGGAGATCATGCCTTGTGAGGGCAGCTGGAATCAAGTCCTGCAAGTTTACACAGGTGGATAACAGCAGCCTAGTTGAGTTTGCTGGCAGGTTAGCCACCCATCTGGTTTGCTGCAGCACAGGCGTGTCAGTCTGTGTTCTGCTTTCACTCAGGCTTTTCATAGCCTTCCTGGTGGAGAAGAGGCAGCCAAACCTCTCTGATGCTCATAAGCTGGCAGGCCTTCCCCCCAGGCATGGAGGAGTAGCTCTGTCTGGCAGCAGTAGGCTGAAAAGAGGTGTTTGCAGTACCAGCAATTGCGTACTCGTTGTCTAGGTGCTCAGGCTGGCTGCAGCTGCAGGATGATAAGCATTTGGAGGTGAACACCCAAGTCAAAAGTTGCACTGCCTGTGGTTTGTGAGAGGCAATGGGCTGCTCTGCTGTGCTGCATTCCCCTGTTGCTTTGGTTTCTGCTGTAGGAAGCACCTGGCTGTATTTTTGTTTCATTTGCTGTTTTATCAGCTAGAAATGAGTGCCTCCGTTGGTTTCCCTCAGATGGGTGAGTACTTCCTCTGCTCCAGCTTTTACTGAATTAAATGCTCAGTTCCATCCCGGGTCTTGTTTTGGTATTCTGAAGTTCGAGCAGTAGACAAGGTAATTTTAGTTGCATTATGTTGTGCTAAAGCTGGTTTTAAGTAGTTAAAAGCTAAGCTAATGTACTTCCTGTCTGAGGATAAGGCAGAGTGCATGTGGTCTGTTATGGTGCCTTCACTACCTGGCAGTAAGCCTAAGAAATGCATTTGGTCACTTGCAACAACCTCAAAGTGGAGCACTGAAGCGATTGCCTTCATGCTGTTGCTTTTGCAGACTAAATGTACTGCAGGGTCTTTCGGCAATTTAGTCATGGTACAGAAGAGTATGTTTTGCCTGTTCACTTACTGTGTAATGTAAGCTTTATCCAGGGAATACAGAGTTCTGCACACAGAGGGACAGAAAGATTACCCTCTTCCTCAGTTTGGTAGGGAGCAGGCTTGAGCTCAGGTTCTTCTTCTCCTTTCAAACTTTCCACGTTTTAGATCTATTGAAAAGAAAGAACTGAAGCTTCTTGCATGGTTCACTGCACTAGTGGTGCAGAAAGCAACTCTCCCATGTCAGTTTGTTAACTTACTGGCTTGCTGTTGTGGGTGAGTTCACATGCAGTTTTGGGTTACTGTTCTCAACCTTGATGAAAACTGGCTTCATTTTTTATTTCCATACTGTGTTCACCATAGTGACTGTTTAAGAATAAACTACTGGTTAAAAGTTGTCATGGCACTGAATGCTTAAAGTTACTGCAGTTGTTTCCAGTTTTGCCATGTGTGTGTTACTCAGAGGCTGTGTCATGGCATAGCTGTCCCTCCTCTCCCACTCGTCTGTCTGACGAGTGGGTATAAATACAGTGTGCAGCAGAGCTGAAGGAATGGGAAAGGGAGCAGCTTAAGAGAACTGCAGCCTAGTTAGCTGTGCCTGACATGTCTTATTTACTGTCACATTTTGCTTTCTCTTCCCTGTTTTGCTAGAACATGGTATGGTTTGAGGAAGGAGCTCCTGAGTTTTCCCTTTAAAAGAGAATTCAACATTCCATGTTTCTCCTGGGTTCACTGGGATTTTTTTTCCACCCCTCCTCTCTTCCCTCCGCCCCCCTGCACCTTCTCTTGTACAGCTGGGACACACCCTGTGTCACTAAATAGCCTAAAAATATACAGTGCATCTGACCTGTAGTTCATCTGTTTATCACTGTCAACCTTTGAAAGAAACAGTAATTCAAAAATTAATTACAAGGAAAGTTGCATCTCTGAGTTGTCTGTGGCAGTGGAGTAGTGGACTAGAGACAGTGGTCTTTTACACACCAGCAATCTCAGAGTGTCCATAATAATATTAGCTCATGGCAAATACCAACACAGCTCCATGCTTGTTGATGAACCCATGTTGCCTTTGGCAGATTTCTTAAACTGTTGTGTCTGTTCTGCCTTCCTGTGTTCTGTTTTGTTGGGAAGCAGTTTTTTTAATTCAAAAAGTACACATTTCTCATGACAGATATTTCATAGTTTTTTAAAACCTGCGTGAATGCTCAAGTTTTTTCGTTTCTTTTATTAAATCTGCATTGTCAGGAGCTAGTTAGTTGTTCCAGTTTGGAAGTGTCTAGGAGAGTTTTTTCCAACTCTTTCCTTACCAAGTATGTGGTATGTGATGTTTTTACTATTAAACTGTTCTTAAAGGTCTCAGGTGCATAAGACGTATTGTTCTGAAACTTGATATGCATCCCAGAACTGAGTTAGTATTTCAAAAGAAATGCCTTTATTTGGAGCTGCATGTACTCAGATTCCTTTGATGAAGTCAAGGGCAGGAGTAGGGAGAGTTGTTCTGACTCCTCCAGGGTTCAGGAGTTTGGACGAGCTCTGTCAGTTACTAGTCCAAGTATATGTTATCAGAAATTAAACAATTAAAAATTGCTACATGGGCTTTAGCAGACCAGTGAAGTGTTTAATCAAAAGTACCTGAAGTGAGAGTGGGCTGTGTGAATTAGAATAAGCACTTCAGATGCAAGGGTGCCTTACTGTGTGTTGCCCAACCCTGGCAGGTAGCTTGCTTAGCTGAAGTGACAGTCTTCTAGTGCTGACAGTTCTGCCTGTGCCACCTGTCCCTGGCACAGATGAACAAGCAGCAGTGTGTTGCGGTTGTGAAGCTTGGTGTGCTGTGGTGGAGTTGAGGTGACACGAGAGGGAGTATCAAGATGATAAAGGGGCTGGCATAATCCAGACTGGGACAAAGCAGCCTGGTGCCTGCTGCACAGCAGTGAATCTGGCTGGTTAGGAGCTCTGCTAGGCAGGTTTGCTTGGTGTGTAGGCTCAGCACTGTCCTTGGAGGGAAATGAAAGAGCAGCTGAGAGTAAGTGTGCTCAGTGCACTGGAGTACCAGCACAAGGCCAGCTCGTGCTCTGAGCTGGCTAAGGTGGACAGCAGAGCCAGCTGCAAGCGGACGATTTCAGAGCCACTGTCTTTTCAGAGCCTGGTCCAGTCAGAGGACTCAACCAACTGTTCAACAACAAAAATTATATCTAGTTTACAAACACGCACACACGCATATTAAAGGGAAGGAGCTGAAAATCCTGAGCTTTATCATGACAAGAGGCCTAGGAGAGTAAGTCAGGGCATACATTTGAAGTTCAGTAATTTAAGCAGCCGTTTTCCTTATGTAGACATTGTGTTGGTAAACGTGGCTTTAAGAGGATGGAGCAGTGAAACTGAAGTGAGACTTGTGCATTCCGTATTCTCTGCCGCTTTCATCCTTAGCCTCTAGATCATCCTGCCTGTCAATGCTTTTTTATTTTTGTCCTAGAACATCTGGGACTTTCCCTTCATTTGCTTGTAACTGAGCCATGTGATGATCAGGGCCACCAAATTCATATCACTTACCCAAATAGCAGAAATGGGAGGGAGTGCAAAGCTTGTTTTGAACAAGGAGCAGTAGGAGAAGAAAGGGCAGTAAAAATGGCAGGATGTTGGATATCTCTGTATTCCTTCTTCTTTCAAGTTTGGCAGCATATGACGGTAACCATAAGAACTGTACCACCAGCCCATGGTTCACAGCGCTCATCACTGTCTAGATGATGTAGTTTATTTCCAAGATAGTGGGGCCTAACCTGTCACAGTTATTGAGCAAGCGATTGGCACAGTATCTTGTAGCAGTGATCCTGGATCTGGCTTCTCTTTACTGTCAGACAGTTCCTGGCCCAGTGCTTGTACTGCCTGGTGCTAAGAACTCTGACTCTGGAAAATGGTGTTTAGTCTCCAATAAGAAACAGTTTGGTGAAATGGTTTTGACCTCTGCTGTGGTGAGGACTAATTACTGCGTCAATGCTGCCACCTGCGGATCTTTAGCAAGCATAGCAACACATCTTTGGGACTGCAGGGAACAGGTATGATGGGTTCATTCCTTTATACACCTGCACTACTTAGCCGGTATTTCAGGAAAACTGATTATAAAGAGTGAAAGCCACTTTGTCTCTCCTGTGGAAGGGACATACCACGTGACATGGAAGCTGTGATTGTTCCCATAGTTGTGAAACTGCAAATTCTGTTATTGCTCAAATAGTTACATTTCATATAGGTCTCCTCTTTGCATTTCTGTTTGTACAGTAAGATACAATTCTGAGAATGAGTTGTAAGCAAAGACTTTCTTGCTGTGCATAGTCTGGAATTTACCCTGAAAAAGTGAAGAATTAGAAGACACCTAGTGGAGGAAGAGAAGAAAGACTGGAAATAACATTTATGATTCTTCTTTTAGCTTTGTTATATAGCACAAGGATAAAAATTAATATTAGAAATTAAGCAACTCTGTGTTTTTTAAGCTACCCTCTTCCTGATTTTGTTGTTTTACTTGTCTGATATGTCTTTATCAAAATAAGACACAATAGCAACGACTTTCTTTGCACAGCATTTCATTTTTCAGAAGGAGTATTCTGAAAGTTTTATGATTAAATTATTTCATGAGAATAAACAATGCCCTGTTTCCTAAGTGGGAATAGGGGCCTCCTTTTTAGCTTAGTACATGACCCTTGAAGGTTATTTTCAGTCCATGTGGGCATGATCAAGTTTTCTTTCTGTCTTTACTGGCAGCTTGGGGGTTTTTTCCCTCCTCTTCTCTTCCTCTTTCCGGAGTTAGGAACACCTTGTTTGTTCCTCATGTTCAACCATAGTAAAGAAAGACAGGGATGTGGAAGTCCCTTTGGAATTTAAAAGGAAATCCTGCATCTAATTGTAGATGTCTGTGCCAAACAATTCTGTACAAGTTATCATTTCAGCTATTGTTTGCAAATTGGCTTACCGCAGTGCCCTCTGTCATTTGATCTGAAGGGAAACAAGCTTAAAGGAGTCATTGCATCCTAGAAACATCAGTTGTCTCCTATCTGTAGAAGTTCTGCTATGACCATAGATTGCTACATTTTTGTTTTAAGGATCTGATATCCTTTCACATAAATTATATCCTCCTCCATCAGAGAATGAACTGCTTCCATTCCAATGATGTTCTATGTATCTCTTCCCTCTCCCTGAATTTGTAGGGCAGTTAATTATTTGATTGCAGTGGAGGAAGAAGGAAGAAAAATGAATGAATAATTCTTCAGAGTGGTTGGAGACATCGTTAGTGTGAGGAGATACTCTGCCTGTCACAGCCTTTTTCGAAATAGAGAGTGGTGGTATGATTACTCTCTTCGGACAGACAAGGAGGGTAATGAAGTAACTTCACAAAGGAGGTCCTGCAGTGACTGATGCTTTAAAGAAACCCCTCTTGATTTACCAAAGTAATGAACAGAAAATGATTCAGTAAGTTTACTAGTATCTGAGAAGGCACAGTTGTATGACTGAGACTTTAAAAAACAAATGTGCATGAAACAGAAGACAGTGTGCACAGTTAGTAAAGAAAGTCGTGCAGTTCTTCTGCTAAACAATTAAGAAATTAAAATGTCTATTTTTCAGAATTAAATGACCTTGAAGACTTTCTGTATAAGTAACAAGATCTTTTAAAATTTCCTCTTTGGTTTTATTTTATGCTTACTGAATACTCTTCTTTTGTTTAGTCATCACTTTGCTTCAAATACCTTGGTCTGTAGTTGAGAAAAAGGATTATGTGGTGGTCTTAATGGGGAAGTATGTTTCACAAAGAAATCACTTCTCTGCTACAGCTTTTCTATTTTGTTTCTGTTTTATTATGAACAAACTAAAGAGTTTCCTGCCAGCAATTTGTGCCTTACAATGCTTACTCATTGGAAAAGTCGGACTTCAGCCATGAATCACAAGGAGGTGTGAATGGTGTCTTGACCAAAAACCCCTAAAATGGTAGGAAGCATTTTAATGTTCAAGTATTGTGAAGTAAGCCAAACTGTGTGAATAAGATAAACATTAAAACCTCCCTTTACTAGTCTTCAGCCTTTGAAGATATGTTATGATGTCTGTTACAATATCCTTATCGTAATGTGGTTAGAAGAAATTTGATTTGTTTTTACCAAGAATACAAAAGTAGTTTAAAAAATGGCTCAGCCAAAACCCACAATATTTACCAAGAATACTTACTGTAGAAGAAGACTGAGGAGTAGCCAATAACTCAAATGTTCTACAGAAGTACACTTAAAATCTTGAACAGGGGATATATGAGTCACATTCTGTATTTAACTTATCGTCTCTACCATGAAAATAAGTCATAATAAATGAGGCAAAAATAGCTTGTGTGCTTTGCCATGTAGGTCAACCTTAATTGCCATCCTTTGGCTCCAGTCTGCCCAAGCATTATGCTAAATACAGATCCTGATAAGATCTTTTAATGCTTGTATCAGATGGGACCTGGGAGTGAAGACCCTCTTCATTCCATCACATATTGGGGTGTGAGCTGGGTGATGTGGGCCATTTGTGGGATCAGTAGGGTGGAGGGAAGCAGGGTTTCTGTGCTGAAGTGTTGGAGCTCATAGTGCAGTGGAGGATCAGATGTCGGGAGCTGGTAGGAGAGGCCGCAGCTGTCATTCACGTGTGGTGCCCACCTCTCCCTCCCCAGCACAGGCAGTTGTCATGTAGCCAGACTTGTCCATGCAAAGGATTCTGGGAGACTGATGCTACCCAGATGCTTCTCTGCTCTTCCTTTATTCCAGAAACGTTAAACAGGGGAAGTTATGGGAGCCATAAGTTCTGGTAGGATCTGCATGCTTTGAAGATGTTTCTCAGGTGAAGTAAGAATGGCTGTGAAACTAGTAATGTTGAAAAGCAAGTCAATGAAATCATAACCCTTGAAATTCAGGTGTGTAGCATGCCAGGGTCTTGGATCACTACTTGCAACTGTGTTTTCTCTAAGGCAAGAAGTTTGCAGAATAAGAATATATATATATATATATATATATATATATAAGATCCAGAGTTAAAAGCTAATCTCCATTTTAAGTTGGACCGTTCCCAATATAAGGTTTGACTTTTGAGGTTATGTATGTCTGAAGGGCCTCTGGGAGTAGATGCTTATCTTAAATGAAGTTGCCCACTCTTCTTGATTCAGTAGAGTGCCTCACAAATGGCAGCTTAGCAGATTGTCTTGATCCCTAAGATCTGCTAGACAGCTCTCTTTAGATTCAGAAAGGTTATAAAAGGCTCGGCTGTCACCCATAGAAGCATGAGTTTGCTTCCAGACTATCCCTGTCCAGGCTTGGAGGGCAGGCACTTCACTCGTCCTGGGGCGTGTACCCTCACATCCCTCTGTACATGAGTACCTTCAGTGAGCCCCTTGGCAGCATGTCCACACCTGATGCTTTGTGCATTGCTTGCCTTGCACGCGGGCATAGTCTGAGAGAGAGGGTGTACAGTGGTGGTAAAACCAGTGCCCGTGGAATTATAGCCTATTGTCGTCATCACCAGGTATGTAGTCACAGACTTCTATGGCTTAAATCAGGAACCTCCTCTGACTTCTTTCAAGGAACAGAGACCTTGTGTCTTTAGTTTCTCTATCTGTATAGGCAGCAGCTTTGGGCTCGGTGGTCCCTTTGTCCATCCAGGTTCAGCTTACTCAAAGCTGACAGTACCATGGTGTATGAAGGGTGAAGGGTGACACATCATATATCTGCTTTGGTTAGGGATGTCGATCATTTGGTGGAACTGACTTTATGTCTTGACAAATTATTGAGTGGGATTTTGAGTGCTTAAGTCGGGTGTGTCATGAGCTGGAAATCTGAGGTGGTTTCTCAGAGCTATTCTAAAAATGTTTCCCTCTGTTCTGGAACCAGTCAGGCATGAGGACACCTTTTCCAGTTTTCTGACAATACAGAGAGATTGGTCAGGATGTAGATGAGTTAGTTGTGATGGCAGCATTCCATCTGAGAGGGAGCTTTTGTTCAGGACTATCTCAGCTAACAGTGCCATCACACCACATCTACTTCTTTGCTTTTTGTCATTTTTTTCTGGCCTGGGGATAGCTTTTGGGCTTGATAAAGCATGTCCTCTAAATCCTTAAGTGAGAAACAGGCAAGAAGAAGCACTTAACTCCCTTGCAGTTCTTAAATGAGCTGATTTCCCATTGGTATGAGACAAAATACATTTCTCAATTTTGAAACTTTTGTTCTGTTTTTTTACCTTTTTATTTTTGTGTCTCGTACACTTAAGAAAATAAAATCAGTTCCATAAAGGGATACACAGCAGTAATCTCTGTGCTTTTCTGTGGAGAGCTTTTCTGTCTCTTGTCACCAGGGGTTTAGCAAGGGCTTGATGAGAGGTGGTTTTGTTTGTTTTGCCTTCACCTAATGATACTTTTCCTTAGTGAGATGTTCGTTGGATGCAGTCTTTCCTCACACTACAGCTCTTTGAGCCTGTGGTCACCAGCTTTTTTAACCTTTTGATAGTGTTTGTGCTCTGCCACAAGTTTGAAAGAAGATTGAAGCCCGTGTGGCTGAAACAGTAGAACATCCTGTGCTTTTCCTCTTTTCTTTTTTAAGATTGTCCTCAGAATTCATCCCACGTTCCTGTATCAGTTGTCAGACAATCAACCTGCTAGTGTTTCATTTAAAGCCTTCTGGTTTTAGAACTGGGGCATTTCTTTACCTCCTGAACATCAAGCACTTGTTTCTTTTTATATTTCTAAAGGTTGTTCAGGAGTGTTTCTTGCTTCTTCAGTGCAGTAATTGTCTCCGTACAGAGTGTGCTAGTGAACCGCAGACCATGAGGTGACAAGGGAGCTTGGGACAAACACAAGGCAGGGGCCCCACATTACAGTGGAATCATTACATTGCTTCTTCAAGTAACTTTTTTTGGGCTGTAGTTAAAAGAAGTGACCATTTGCAATAATCCCAGTGAATGTTCCTGCAAATATTCATTCAAAGGAAAAAAAGGACTTCTTGCTTATAACTGGAGACAGGGATGTACTATCTATCTGCCTATCTCCATCTTCATATCTACTTCTGAACTCCTTCTATGTGTCAGAAGTTCGAGATAAGCAAATGGAAAAGATAGGGTGTGTTTCACTTCTTCCACACTATGTTCAGCCAAAAAGGGGGAGTAGAAAGTCAGGAGTCCGCCTTTCTGGCATTAAGCTAAAATGTCTTTGCCCTTAAGTAATACGCTTCCAGACTGTGACTGATTTATCCCACCTAAAAAAAAAAAAACCAACTTGCACCAAATATGTATAGCAGGGACTCATTTAAAGTAATTTCTACTTAATATAGGAGTGATTGTGAAGAGGTGAAAAAGTAAGGGGACAGGATCAGAAAATGAGACCATAGGTATTTAGACTCTATTAGGGAAATAAGAAGATCTTAATATGTGGGGCAGAAGAAACAGAGCAGTAGTACCCATATCAAATGTGAAGTGACACGTGATCCATGTAAGGGAGTGTGAGGCACCTGAACTGAGGAGGGCTCTGACCCGCATTCGACTGGTGGAAAGAGCGGTACTCATTCGAACCATAAGCACGGTTCCCAGCCATGTTCTCCACTCCTCTGCCAATGCCTTGCACAGGAGGCAGGAAGAACAAGCACCTGTGTCTTGGTTTCACCTGCTGAAGGTGCAGTTTTGTAGCACAGTTGAGCTGGTTAAGTGTAGGCTGCTGCTTATGGAGCAGCCAATTGGCTCCCACCTGTACTTTCCTATCTACCACTTGCAGCACGAGTCATCTGACTTCTTACAGGCAGTGGTTATCAGCGGTTATTTTTATTGAAAATAAAACATATATACATTTATGTTTTTTCAGGGATCGTTTCCCACCAGCTTAAGTTTTTAAACTTGCTCACTTCTGGGGTGGATGCATACCGACACCAGAGCAAGGAAAGTGAAGGAAACATGTAGCTGGAAGGTAGAACAGGACTTTCTCTTTCCATTGCTCTGTACCACAAGATTCAGTTGATTACATCAGCCCAGCTTCGGGTGCCTGAGGTTAAGGCATGCATTGCTGCAGAGTCAGTAACCCCTGACAGAGGATGAGGGTAGATGGGGCAGAAGACCATAACCTCTGACCTGAGGTTCTCTACGGTGTATCACACCAAACCCTGATTTTAGTAATTGTGAGAGGAGTCATTATCATCCAAAAGCTCTGCTCTATACAAAGTTGTACCTTTCAAGATGCCAGGTATAATAACAAATGGATAATCAGATGTTTTTTAAGTGGTGTCAAGATTTGCTGAGGATTTAAAAGGGTGTTCTTGAAATGTGGCAATGCTCCATTTTCACATTAATTAGGATACTTACCTCTGCCTTGCAGCTGGGATGTGAAGTCTATCTGCTATTGCACCTCTCAGATAGGCACACTCATGTTCAGTAACAGTATTTAGAGGACGAAAACAGTGGGAGGTAATTTGACAAAAAGTCAAAAAATGTAACCAATGATTGAAGGTGTCTGGAAGCAAGATGGTAGATCTTTGAAGGGCTTCCCTGAAATGAGCTGTGCTTTTCAAATTCAGAGTACTGAGTGGCATTTGTAAGTGCAGGCAGTCACCACTTTCACACTTACTGTTTAGTTGCTTTTGTTAAGTGGAAAGTACCAAGCATGGTTAGAGATCTGTGAACTAATTGTAATTATTCCGATTGGAAACTGGTCTGCCCTGCAGCAGGATTAATCTCTGTGATCAGTACTCTGTAAGCAGCTTATGGAGGTAAACATTACATGTGTCTCTGCCAACCTGGCTAAATAATGCCAGCTGTCTCAACTCTTCTTGAAGATAAAGGAGCTGTAATTGGATTTCTGCACTGGATAATTTTAAACAAGGGCTATTAGAAGCAGTAGTTGTTATGAAGAAACTCCACAATAGGCATATTATGATGAGATATTGCATCTCTCTGAGTGATTTAGTATTTGTCTGTTAAAATCAGGGTAGCAGATTAGAGAGAAACACGCTTTGGTGAGGGAGTTTCCATTTCTTCTTGTTATGTGTGAGCAAACAGAAATGCTAATGAAGTTTGGGTTGGGTTGGCCAGAGGGGGGAAGTGATGCTACTGAGAGTTGCACAATATCCAAACACTGTGAACTTATTAAAAAAAAAATTTAAAACAGGAAAGATAAATTGCTATATTTTGTGTTTCAACAAAACTTTAAAAGATAAAAGCAGACATTGTTTTTTCTGCAATAATATACTTAAAAGAAAAACCTGAAATTTTAATCAGAAATTGTTTCTCCATACAGACAGTTTTTGTAAGAGAGGGTAGATATTAAGAATGGAAAACATCAATTTAATAGAATTTTAACCACTCTGCTGGTAATCTTTGCTTATTGAAAAGTATTAAAAGCTTAAAACTGAAACCAAGTGAGGAGAGCAAATTGTGATGTTGCCCACAGTATTTCATTTGCTTGGTGTTGTTACTAAAGACCAACAAATGGGGTTTTTTAGGAAGCACAGGTAAGAGTTCTCAAATAGTAAAATCTAAATTTTTATGTTTAGGGAGCTTTTTGTTTACCAGTTTGCTTTGAACAAATAAAACACAAGTTTATTTAGCTTCTGAGGTGTTCGTGAATTTTTTGACACCAATATTTAAGCTTTTATGTATGAAGCACAGGATTCACTAAAATTTTCAGCCATTTTTTCCCAAGTGCATGTAGCATTAATTGGTGGTTTCATTTTTGTGTGGTTTTTGCCATCCCTACACCGTAAAAGGTGGGAGTTTTTTCAAATTCATATTATAATTCTTTTTTTTCTTACAACCACTGCTTGATTACCGTTTTTCTCAGCAGGAACACTGCTTGATTCTCTCTCACAGATTTTAAGATCTCTCACTGTTTGGTTTTCCATGACTAGTAATTTGCTTATCATTAGGGTTTTTTTTCATTTTGCTCATAACAAAAATTAATTTTAACTTAGTCACTTTGGTCTTTTTGATTTGATAGGATACTTCTTGGAGAAAAGAATTACAACTCATCTCTTATCCTGCTGATATTTGCAGTTGGAAAATGATAAATAAAATACCGAGGAGGGTTATGCACCAAGGAGAGGACTGGATCCTAGTAAGAAAGGCAAAAACACTTGCAAGGCCGATAACTGTTCACTAATAGCCTAGAAAAGCTGATAGCAAGTTATGAAATCTTTTATCTTTTCCAATGCTGGCAACAACGAGATGTTACAGCACTGGCTGGACCTTGGGTCAGGGGCAGCACATGGTGCAGATTCCATCTGTGGTGAGGTTCACCAGCTCTGACATCACTAGTATTCCTCCAGGGTCTTCTCACAGTACAGATTGATCAGTCACTGACAGAACCCAGCAGGGAGTGAGGACATAGCTTGCAAGACCCCCTTGAGCAATATACACTCTTATATCATGAGTAAAGCTGCAGTCACAAAACTGTTGCATGTAATAATTCATATGAATGAGACATTACATTATATACATATACTTCATTTTAAGTGTGCATTGACTACACATTGGGTAATTATGACTGTGCATATAGTGATTAATTATACTATTGATTAGGTGCATCTTGATTAAGTAGCGGTCATGTAGCATGCATGATACAGAGGCCTGCACCTCAGCTAGTAGTTATGTGGGTCACTGCCTCTTCACAAAATAGTCATCCACTGCTGTCTGCTGCAGTAGGTAAATCATTATTTATAAGGTTATTTCTGCAACTGCAAACATTTTGGTTCAAAATATGGCTGTTTTTATGGTTTTTTATTAATTAAAGAAGTATTGCTGTTCTAAGCAAAGGTCACTTAACTAAAATAAAATTTTCTTTATAGTTCTGAGGTGCTCTGGAATTCTTGGTGTGTCTTGCTGGTACACCCTGACATTATTCCCAGGCCCAGTGCTGTCATCATCCTGTGTACAGAGAAATCCTGCTGTTAGCAGTTGAGTTGTATCATTAGATTAAATGGAGTATAAGTTAGGGTTCTTACTCGCTTAGACCTTTTTTTGAGATGTTTACAAAGCTGGGTAACACTTTGAAAAGAGAGTAGCAAAACCTTTTTCTACTTGTGGGTCTGTGGCCGGTGAGGCACACTTGTTTCCTGTTTTTGTTTGGGACTAGAAAGTGGCATTTCATGAAAGAGAATTAGAATCAGATTTCTGAGAAATTTTTTTTTTTTTTTGGTTGGTTGTAATGACCTTATCTGGGCCATATGAAAATGAGAGTTCATCTCTGTAGTTAAAATACGTTATGGTACTAACTATTGATTACTGTTTCAAAAACCTTTTTTGTGGGCATTTTAAAATTACAAATCTGATGATTAATCACTTTATTTCAGCAGGAATTTGCAAGTTGCAGCACAAGAAGCACTGTGAGGGGATTGTGATGGCAGTGGTGCTTGACTGCTTGAATAGAGATGCTGAGCTGTACAGTAAGTGCCTCCACACCACCAGCAGCCACATTATTAGGAAGGCATGGCTGTAGCCAGAGGAATTAATTTTTCCAAGTTCAGCTTCCTCATGCAGTGGAGGAAATGTAGAGAGACCTTTTGTGGAGGCAGTAAAACCAGTTCAGACTTGAGGAGGCATATCCCTGACCCTGGGCTCTCCGTCTGCAGCGGTCCTCAGCTGGTTGCTCTCAGCGTGAGCTTGGCCTCTAGGTTTGCCAGCTGTGGGCAGCTCTCCCGGTGCTCTTGGGTATGGCTAAGGGCCTGGGATGTGGGTGCTAGCTGAACAGCTGAAATGGTGCAGGAGAACAGCAAGGAGGGGCAGAGGTGCCCTGGCTGTACCTGAAGTTGTGAGCTGCTCATCTCACAGTCACCCCTAGTGTTTGTGGTCATTAGTTTTGGTGCTGGCATCTGAGTATGTTAGTTTTAGAGCTTCTGTTCTAGCTTTTAGGTTAAAAGGAGTTAAAGTGTAAAACACCTTTGCTTAATGAAATTAATACAATGTAATCTATTATGTCAGTAATTTCAGATTACTTGATTATCCTAATAGCTACTCCTTGTGCATTTAAAATAGTTGGTTTGCCGCCATCTGAGTGAATGAAGAAGTAAGGTTCTGCTTGGTGTTTGGGCTGTTTTGAATAGCTGGCATTGAGAATACACTGTATTGATTTTTTAAAAGACAAAAACAAGAATTGACCCATAGTTGTCTTTATAGTCTGAAAACTTGTGAGGAATCTTCAGTTGTCCCTTTTTGTCAAAAATGCCTCACACATGCAGCTGGCTGGGGAGCTTCATCTCTCCCTGTCCCACTGGGGACAATGATCTGTCATTGTTACTTCTAGACACAGTTGCTGTAACTTTCCATACTTCAGAGCTGTGATACTAAGATATCTAATTCTTAGTCCCTTAGTATCAGTAGCTGCCAATAAAACACTATCTGGCTGCTCTTCAGGCTGGTGAGTTGAGAATAACTGATCTTCAGCATCTCTATATTTAAAGTAGGCTGCCTTGGAGTTAAACTAACCACAACTTCCCTCGAAAGTTACATGCCACAGGAAGGATGAAACTGCTAAGCTTAGCTGGTCAGAGGGAGGAACAGCTCTCCTTTTGCATGGTATAAGACAATGTATACTTTTCTGGAGGGGATAGGATAACCACAATGTTGCTGCCTTCCAACAGGTGCAAAACTTGCTTTTTTTAGTTTAGCCCTTTGCACAACATCTGTCAGAACTGAGGAAAACAAAAGAGGAAGAGGAGAAATTCATACTTTTGCAGAGAGGAAAAATGAATGCAGTTTTGTGAAAATAAATCTATGCCGTGTCTTGACCTTTCTTTTATTTTAGGAGGATGCTAATGACAGCATTTTGGTAAGGGCATAAGTAGAGGATAAGACTAGAAGATTTCAAAGTTATGTAATTTGCTAGTTTTACTGCAAGGCCATTGAGTTTCATGTTGCTTTCCTGTCTAACTTGGACCAATTTGCTAGTCATAAAAGAATGCAGGTTGAAGGGAGCCACTGGGGATTATGTTGCCCAGCCCTGGAAGTACCAATTTCATCAGAACTGTGTCAAATCAAGTGTGGAGTATCTTTAGTGACAGGTATTTCAAAGGCTTTCTGTGCAACCTTTCCTGATGTCTGACTAACCTCATGATGAAAAAATGCCTCTTAATGTTTAATTGTTCCTTGATGCAACTTCTGCCTGTTACCAGGTGTTGCCACTTTTCTGTATGCCTCTCCATTAGGCAGTTGCAGATGGTAATAACATCTCTCAGTCTCCCCTTTCCAGGCTGAACCATCTCAGTTCCCTCCGCCTCTCCTCCTGTAACATGTGCTGCAAGCTCCTTCAGCATTTTTGGTGGTAGTCCGCTGGGCTTGTTCCAGTATGCCAAGTATCTTTCTTGTACTGGGAAACCCAAAACTCGGTACAGAATTTCAGGCATGATCTCACAAGTACTGAATGGAGGAGAAAGATTACTTCTTTTTGAACACAGTCCCATACATGTTTGGCTATGAGGTCACACTATTAACTCCTCTTTAACTTGTCCACCAGGAGCCCAGACTTTTTCGCCAATATGCTTTCTAACCAGATCATGCCCAGCCTGCACTATGGTGTGGGGTTATTCTAGCTGAGATGCAGGTTTCTGCATTTAGCTTGCTGAACTTCATTAGGTTCATGCGAATCCATTTTTCCAACCCATTGAGGTCCAGTTCTTCCTTATTTGGTGCATTGGAGCAAAGTTATCCAAATTTGTTAGTCATGTGGCAAGATCCTAGTTTAGAGAATCTTTATGCTAATATGGTAGGAAAAGTACATCAGTATGCTGTTGATCTCGTGTGTATAGAGATACCCTGTTCTCTTCTGCCACACAGCTCGAACAGAGCTGGATTCCCATTCTGTATTTACACTTGCCTTCTTTCCTTCCTTTAGAGTTTGAAGGAAGTGGTGAACAGCTTTTATCTGACTGTTCACAGGAGAAGAGACAAGATGACTTAAAGGAAGGGGATTTGATGCAGGTCTGTAAAATCACCAGTAGTGTGGACAGGGTAAATAAGGAGTGACTGTGTTCACTCATTTCTGGTACAAGAAGCAAGGGACTTCAGATGAAACTAACAGGTGTCACAAGTGAACAAAAATGGCTCCAGACACCATGGGTACTTATTCTGTGCAGCTTCTGGCTTCAAAACGCTGCAGTCACAGACATTTTATTTGAGTTCAAAAAGGGATCAGACAGGCTGATGGAAGAAAACATTGATTGAGGGCTGTCATGTGCAAAGATGAGACATCTACCTCAGGAAGTCTGAAGACAGACATGGCAGGAAGTCAAGGGAGTATTCTGAGGGGAAAAAAATTGAGGAAATATATCTTAGCATTTACTACACAAACAGTAATTCCCATTTTTCTTCAGAGAAGAGTTGCAGCTTGGCAAAGTTTTTTTGTGTTTATTTTGTACCAAGTCTTAGTCTGCAGGCTGCAGATTAGCCAAGACTGTATTAGGAAATATTGCGCTCAGATGAATTTGTTGTTTTTCAAGTAATTCGTGTGTGTCTGTTGACACACTGGCTGTGTATTGAGCCAGCACAGTGGGATACTGCTGAATACAAGCCCTAGTTTATCTTCAGTTGTTCCCCTGCTCTGTACCACAGACGTGCTGATAGAAGAGAACAGAGTATGTCACTGCTTTTCAGTTCCTCCAAAAGTGGTCATATAAGGCAAAGCTTTTCTTCTCTTTCTCTTCAGCTGCATGCTATTTATTTTTCCTCCATTGCAGGCTGTCTCTTCATTTTATTGGAGTTTCTTCATTCCTTGCTTCTTCATTCCCTACCTAAAAGCTTTTAAGTTTCAGAACAATGTTAGTCTTAAATGGAATATCTATTTAAAAGAACTCAAAACTTTCCTTTTTTTTTTTTTTTTTACACTAATGAGTTTGCTGATTTAAGAGGAGTCACTAACCACTTTCAAGAAGCATGTTATTTGTGGTAGCATGTTTACAACTTCAGACAGTTGCTGTCAGTGTCTTTTGCTAGATGACTGTTCTGCTTACACATTTCTCATCTACATAGCTTTCAGAGCCACAGACCACACAGTCAGATAGCAATGCCCTAGGGAATACCTGTCCTCTTCTGCCGGGACTGTAAGCCACAGGAGACTGCCTTCTTTATCTCCACAGTTTGTTAGTCTTCCATACCTTCAAGTCCAAGGCAGCTGAGGGTACTTGCAGTACTATTATTTAGTTGTGTGTTCTCAGCAAAAGAAGAGATGAAGGTACTAGATGCTTTTCTGCTGGAAGTGTGTGTGTTTTGGGATTTTTCACATGGTGCACCTTTACTTGGTCATGTGTTTGACAGTTCATGTCTACCCAACTTTCTTTTCTGGACTTGGACAGAGACAGCCAAAATGTACCATTTAGTCACCGTCATAAGTTTTACTTCCTATCTGCTCTGTCACATTCCCTACCAGATAAGATTTGAGAGAGACATCAGCAGTGGACAGGCAGTGTTAGTACTAGGACTAGGACTCCACATAGTTGGAGTTCTCTTAGCAACTGCTTAGCCTGAGGCTCCAAAGTGTAGAGGTAAAAGATACTCTGTTGTTTTCTCATGAACATGTTGTTTCAAGATCCTGACTAGACTTCACCCTCCAAATAGAGACCCAGTTTTTCTGAAACTCTCCAGTCAGATCCTCACGGTGAGGAAGCCATTTGAACCTACTGCTACTTGTCAGCTGCTTTATTTGTACATGAAAAGCATGAAAGAGCCCCAGATTGGTGTGACCATTTATCAGCCTTTCAGACAGAAAGGAACATTGCTTAGAATGTATGAAAAGCTTTCCCAAAGAAAAAGCTTATTTTCTCTTGCAAAGCTCACACTGCTTCAAGCCACAAGGTGCATGGCGTGGCGTGCTCATGCCTTTTAGACAGACACATCCCTTGTATACTCAGTGATGGAGAGGGAAAGAGATACCAGGTATGGATTTTCCCCCTTCATTCATGTCTGTGTGGCATTCAGGAGAGACCTGAGGGTGGGCCACTGCAGGTAATTGCTATCATGAAAATACTCCAACAAACAGTAGTGGGGGAAGAGCACCAGCAGGATAAATGGATAAGGGCATCATGAAGGAAACCAGTTGTTTGGGAAGAGCTGAAAGTTTTCACTGTCACTGTTCTCCTTTGGTCCCACACAGCAGATTGCTACCATCTCTGGTGATGGCTGCCAGCCCCATGGCACAGCTGGTACAAAGAACAGGACAGATGCTCTCTAAACGTTTTACTTAAGTGCAGTGTCCCAGGCCAAGTGAACCCCCCACTGCTACTTCTGGCAGATGACAGAGAAGAGTCTCCTCATTGACACAAGTGTGCTTGAGCTGCGAGTGCATCCTGACAAGGAGAGAGGAGGAGCAGTGGCATCAGCTGCCACAGATATGAATTGTCATTTTCCATCTGTATGTCTGTGCTTGTAGGACTTCTGTCAGGAAACTGAGCTTATCTTAGCTTTTAAAGGTTTTTATTTTATTGGTTTCTTCAGCATTTGAGAAACATTTAAATAATGAGAAAAAAGTAGCTTTTCTCAAACCAGTATCTAACTGGACTCATGCTAGAGCAATATTTTGGTGTAAAGTTAGCTGTTTGGGAATGCTGATGTGATTTAGAAACAAAATCCAATATTGAAAACAACAGTATTGCTAACGTGAGAAAATGGGCATAAAGAAAGGTTTTCAATAGAAATCTTCACTTTGTTTCCACTTAGAAGAGTGTAGTTACCTGCAGTATGTGGTGTTTTAATACATATTTTAGTTATATTTTACAGACAAATATAAAAAAGACGTCTTGTCTTTAAGATTTTATGATCACAGTTACATGAAATGCGTGCTAAAACCACAAAAAAGCCTAGACATTAGTAGAATAAAATAAGCTTGTACTAGTGTGATGTTAATAATACGTATATTTTATTTCTACAGCTTCTAGGTATTCATGAGTGATCTGTCTGTGATTTTATCTGGTTACCATTTGCTTAATTCAATAGGAGCACATTCTTAAATAATATTTTAAAATAGTTTATTAAAAAAGCTGACAAGAACAGAACCGCTAGAACATACAGAATTAAGTAGAACTTCCGATAAAAATTATTCTTTTTACACTGCTTTTCTGAAGCTGCATAGTGTCTTTTAGAATTAGAAAAGAGAGAATTAGAATTTTAGAATTAGAAACTCAATTTTGGCAGTCTAAGTGGTATGAAATACAAGGTGGTTTGTGGTTTCTTTGCCATAAAAAAGTAATTGTTAATTTGATGTGTCTGTACTGCTCTTCAGATACGACCCTTCCGTGTTTGCTGGTAGGCAGAGGTCAACATGTGAGGAAGGAAGGAATTGCAAAGATGACAAATATAATAAGTTTGTTTGACTTCCAGTATAACCTCAATGTCAGAGAGATACAGCTGCAATAAATAACATTTGTTCTGACATCTGGCATAGCTTTTACTAATGATTAATCAAGCACTCTTTAATTTTCCATCACAAGCTCCTGGTTGAGTTACCAAGTTGTGTTGGCTAGTCCAGGAATATTAATAAGATAGAACACTAAAGAAAAGATAGAGGAGCCAGGAATAAAGTAGGGAAGGAAACTGAAACGTGACGGAAGGGCACATCAGCAGGAACCCAGGGCTTACATCCTGGATTCTCAGCTGGTATTGAGCTGATTCCAGCAGGATATGTTTAAGTCATTTGGTCTATTTCCTGAGCCAATTTCAGCATGCCTAAAGGTATCCCAGATACGCTGTATGAAGGCATGATGGGAAAACTTGTTCTTTCCCAGCCAATTCTGCTGTTCTCATTTATTGATCTCTCAGGTAAACAGAGCTTAAAGAGAGGTAGCCATCTCACACCATCAGAATTAATCCATTAATTTACTTTTTGGTGGTCTCAACTATGAACATTTATTCAGGTTTCTAAAACATTTGTCTTGTGTCCATGTCTGACTTCAGCAGAAGTTCTGAAGAGCACTATATTCACTGTTCTTTTAACTGAAATGGTGCAGTTTTCATATTACAGTCTCTTGCTTCAATTTGTGTTTATAAATAATCTATATACAACAGGAGTAGAGAGAGACTTTTTACAATACACACTAAAAAGGAAAGTTTTCCTTTAGGAAAAGGAGTAAAGCGATGATACACCTTGTGAAGATGAGTGATTTAATATACAGGAGATGTCCAGTGTTGTGGAGAACCAAACAGTTTGTTAGCTTTTCATGTGTTATATTTGACAATGTTTTCTATGTTAATTGTCCAATTAGGCATTTGTGCTCCAAATACTGTAAAATGCAGTTTCACCTCCAAAGGGCTATAAACTAAGTACTTGTTGTAGTCAAATGAGCAAAGAAGTTGTCCATTTTATCTCAAAATTTTATTTCCTTTGTTTGTGTGACTGGGCCAACAAAATCATTGCTATCATTGGAGCTCAGCTAGAGGTCTTGAAATTTTCAGATGTTCTGGTTGTTGTTGGTCTGAATTGTAAGCTGTATTTCTGTTCAATCCAAACTGTGAGTTGACTCTGCTTGAATTAGTAACATCCAGGCATATGTATGTGCGGCATGGAATCTGAGTATTCACAGTGGTGCATATTTCCTGGAAAAAATAAGAGATCAGTCAAAAGGATACAGCAAGAAGATTATAATGCTGAGTTTTCCTGCTGTCCTGTGACAATTCTTTTTCAGTCCATCACTCCTTGATTCCCTGACATCCTGAGAACCAGAATTTTACTTAAGTTGCTGTGCAGAGAGCACTAAGAGTTTTTGCTATGGTCTTGGTCTGCTGTGGTGTACTACAGACTTTATTTTTCAGGTAGCTTTCCATTGGAAGATTTAGCAAGTACCGTCATTTGTGTTTCTCCCACATCACGTGAGCTTTCTTCGTGATGTGACCTGGCAGCACTTGAAATTGATACACTCACTTGTCGTCTCAGTATTTTCAGTACAGTTCTCTTATATCCTTTGCATGCAAAGAAATAAATGAAAGGATCTAGGCAGCAGTTAAAATTCATCAAAAATACAGTATAATGGAGTGACTTCTGGAAAATTTTCTTTTCCGTGCACAAGGGTTCTTGCTGAAGTTTCTTAATCATGTGTTGTATGATTGCAACATGATAAGGGGTAAAGCAGATGATGAACACTATAATTACAAATATGATTGTATTGATAGCTTTTTTGTTTATCCCTGATTTTTCAGTGAGTGGATTTTCCTTGGCTGTTTGACAAAGTTTGCTGCTGATTTGAGAGTAGCAAAATAGTATAATCCCCAGGGGAATGAGGTACCCTATTAAACAGGCAGCAAGAAGTATAAATGGTAGATGTTCTATTTTCTCAAAATTTGGATATTCCATACATGTAGTCCTTTCATTTTCTTCCTTTGACATGGATTGTATAAGTAATGGGAAAGTTTGGCTAAATACAAGAAACCAGACAAAGACACAAATGCCCTTGGCATATTTAATCCTTCTGATCTTATATCGGAAGGGGTGGACAACAGCGAAGAACCTGTCAATGCTCAGGCACGTCATGAAGTTTACACCTGCGTAGGTGTTGATGTAGAACAAGAGCGCGGTTATTCGACACAACGCTTCTCCAAACGGCCAGTGAAATCCCAGGGCATAGTAGGCTATCCTGGTTGGCAAGGCAATGCAGAACAGCAGGTCGGAGAAGACGAGATTTGTTGAATAGAGGGTAGTGGAGTTGATCTTCTTTCTGTTTTTAAAAATGACTGTGAGGGCAATGGTGTTTCCAAGCACCCCAAGAATCAAGATGGAGCCGTAGAAGACAGACAGTAATATCCGTGCTGTGTCTTTGTGCTCGTATAAGTCACAGGTGGAACTGTTGGTCTCAGAGGCTGTGAAAGGGTCCATTTCTGCAACCACTGTTGTTGCAGGAAGCTCAGTAGACCTAACATGAAAAAAAAAAAAAAAAAAAAAAAAAAAAAACGAAAAAAAAAAAAAAAAAAACAACAAAAAGGCGCATTTTGTAATAAATGTAGATAAACTACTTCTACCTAACAATGGACAACCTCTGTTGCAAAATAAGACTAAAAAACTGAAATGAAACTTCATTGCTGTGAAATACTTTTCAAGACTCTATCTGAAAACAAACAAGCAGATGCCTCCTTTTGGCTTTTCTGTTTTGACCCCAATTGCTTCTCTAACGAAGAAAATCAGACAGGAAGCAATGTAATAAACCAGGGATGCCATATATTTGGAAAGTGAAGTCTATGGATGCTCACGAGGTGGGAGACTCTTTAAAGCAATCTGAGGCAAAAAAAAGAGTTTGAAGAAACGACATGATAAAGCATTAAATGAAGTCCCCAAGGATCAGACAAGCAGACAAAGTGTTTTAAGTGTGTTTTAGTTAATTTTAAGGGATTTTTTGTTTCTAACATTTCACATGGTGATGCTTTAACTTGTTTAGAGAAACTTCTTTTTTCTCAGCATTATCATATTGACATTATAATAGAATCATAGATTCGTTTGGATTGGAAAAGACCTTTAAGATCATCGATTCCAACCATAGTAACTCAACTTCTGTAATTCTAGTTTTAAGAATTGGCTTTTGGAATCTAAATCAAATGTTGCTACATACATAAATTCTTGAGACTACTACTTTAATCACTCTTTAGTGACCCTGCTAAAGAAAGATAGGGCAGGTGAACTATTTTACACTTTGTCAATTTAGTAGATTTGAGAAATTTTTTCATCTGTACAGTCGTAAGTAGCATAGAATAGTTGCAAAGTGGCAGTAATTTGGGGATCTTAAAATATTTAGAAATGATCCAGCAGAATTTCAGAAATGGAAAGAACCTCATTCTGTTGATACTGCTCTCAGTGCAAACATTTCTTAGGTCTGCTGTTACCTGACAGTTGTATAGTGTAAGCATGAAACTCAGAAAGGATGGAGCATCTCGTGTTACTCCTTGAGCAGCTGTTCTACAAAAGGATACCTCTTAGAGGCACCATTTATGAATTTAAACAGCAGTCAAAACAAGATTGCTTCTGCTTTATCAGAGAATACTACCTGAAGATAAAAGCTGTTGCAACTAGAATTTTAAGTCTGTCTCGCACCTTTAATTAACATGTCTGTGTTATTTCTGAGGATCTGTCTTTCAACACACAATATTTACAAGCAATTGTAGCCTGTTGCACTTCAAAAAAGTCTTTCTGGGAAATACCTCTCAATTTTAAGGGACTTAAACCCCGCATTTTAGAAAGTATTCATTATCTTTTTATTAACTTGTGAAAGCATTAAAAGGTTAGTATTGTTTTCATTATTTGAGAAGATTGTCCTGCTTGTTTCAGGGTGTTCACAATTAATGTTTCTCTGTAAAGAGTAAACCAGCAGATAGTGAATGATGTGTATTAAAATATGTAAATTAGTTATATTACACTTTAAAGGAAGAAATTTGACTTCCAGGTAGTACATTAAGTCTGTGTTTGCTGCATTCTGTAGACAGGAGGGAAGACAGGTGAGTGATTTCTGACTGATAGATACAGAGTGTTCTGATTCTTAGATATTTGTGAAGTACGTACTGTCTATCAAGAGATGGGAATACTGCATTTAGGGTTGTATGTCAAATCTGAAGTGCGAGTTCTGTGTCTTGAATAAAGGAACTAATCTGGAAAATAACAACTCCAGCTGTAGTGCAGATTTAAGGATGCCAGTAATTTTATATTAGTTAATTCTACATTGTTCACACTATATTGATAGTAGCATGTTTGATGATTGATTAATGCAGTAGATATCACCCTGAGGATAGTTCTGGTATGATTTCCTCCCATCTTTTCCCTTGTAGAAGTGTTTAGGATGGACTTTGTTTTAGCTGAGTGTAACAGGCTGCTTTTTGCCTAAAATTGTGTGGGTTTGTGTAGGCACCTGTATATGAGTCAGTGAGGTGTTTTTGTTTTGTTTCTCATATTAAAATGTTTCTGATTCTTGTTCACTCTCCCAGCAGCACATCTATCTTCTGTGAATCTCTTTCCCGAAATTTAGATAAAATCATTTTGTCAACATATTTGGGAAAGGATAATCTAAGATTTATGATAGACAGTTCAATTGCAGTAACTAGCTACAGCATATTAAGTGCATAATTTTATTTTTGCTTTAAAGTTGTAATAGTTTTGGTTCAAAAAGAATGAACATAATTGTCACATCCATCCGTATGTCTTTCTATAAACATTTGTAAAATGTAACACATCTATTATACAAACACATTGAACTATGGTTTAGGGAAAAACCTGTAAATTCAGTAAAATATATGTATTTTTTACATCAGGAGTAGAATTTCATAAATTGCATGTTACCTAATTTTGTGCTATGAAGTTGGATCTTTAATGTAATAAATGAATGTAGAACTTCTTGTTCAAAATATGATGTTCATCCTCACATATAACTGTGGCTATATTGAGAAAGAGTCCTAGCTGAGATAGTGTTTATGTCTATCCAAGGCACTAGCATGGATATGCATCAGGAGCAGTTCCATGGCAGGACAAACTGGCCACAAATGGATGAGGAGAAAGCTGGAGGAGCACAGCTCATGGATCTTCCAGGGCAGTGTGCACATCAGCTAAGCTGTGCTCCTTGGCAGGCTCTTCTGCCTGCTGTGGGAGTCAGCCCTGGGGTCAGAAAGTGTTCTTTTTCATCCTCTGTTATACCCAAAATATATTGACTGTTAATGTAGGGAACTTATTTTACAATGCTCTATAGGAGTATTAGTGTTTTCTCTATCTGTAGGTATGTATGGGCATTTTTGAAAGTCAGCAAGGTGTTTAGGTGCTACATTACTTGAATATATTTATTTAAAAGAAAAAAAAAAGAGAGAGAGAGAGATTTTATCTGGTTTGTGGCCCAAAGAGATGATAAAAGTTGATACCAACCACCATAATGTGCATCACCTGAGCGGTGGTAACTTCTTTGTACTTCTGAACACTAATTGTTGTTGGATGAACTCCTTTCACCTCAGCAGGTATTTCACATTTTCTTGTCAGTCTTGGAGAGGGCTTGATTTAAAAACTATTTGCTTCTTAAAAGGTGTCTAGACTATTAAGTAAGATCAGATTTTTTTTTAAAATCCTATTCCTTGTGTCAGGTTGCTGTTTATTTCATGGCAGCAATCCTGAGTGATCCACTTATTATACATACAGCATATGAGATCGTCCACAGAATGTATGTAAAAAAAGAACATTTTGAATACTTTCTGTGAGTTTTGCATTATTGGAGCAAAAATGGAGAGTGTTACGTCCTTACTGCTGCAAACCTCAGACTAGCTGGATGTGGCTCTGTTTTAATGAGCCGTGTGCCTGAATAACTTTAGAGAACATGGCCATTTACTGTCCCTAATCCAGATGCACCAATGAAATTACGCTCTTGAATCACTACTAAAACTTTTGCTCTTTTAGGTTGTTGGATTAAATACCCTTCCAGTGGCTTTCCAGGTTTATTAATGATACTAATTTGAAGTATATACTTGAAAGAAAGATAATATTAGTTTCCCTTCCCAATTAAATAATTTTAGAAAACAGTACCAGAGGTTTTTGGCTTAGAGTTACATGCCAAAATTTTTAGGTATAAGTAATGAAAATTCCTGTCTGTATATCTGTATTGTAAAGAAGGTTGTTCAGGTTTTCACATTTTATGAGTCTATAAATATTCAATAACACAGACCACGTACTTAATGTAATCTTCTGTATAGTTCAGATTATATTACTTTAGTTAATATGTATGGATTCTGTTGACTTTTCATTTAAAGCTTATTTTCTAAGATGCTATTTATCTTGGAGAACTGAAAAGAAAGCAAATTAACCATTTGTACTCCAGTCTTTGGTCAGTCAACCTCCCTGGTGAAAAATATGTGTGTCTCTTACTTAAATGTCTCTAAAATTAATTTGCAATTGCTCTTTTTATTGAGTCTCTTTAGATAATCTCATGGTTTGGGCAATTCGGAGTAAACTTCACAAATATTTCACCACATGTGAAATGATCCTGTGATGTCTGTTCTAACCCCAGCTATGTCCCACACAGGACTTGGGGTTCCAGATGCCTCTGAGTGTGGGTGTGCCTGGAGGCATACTCACATCCTGGAGGCATACTACATCCCTGCTTTTTCTGCTCAGTTGATTATGTGTGCAAGATGGAGTTGTGTAGCATTGCACTGGGAGTTTGTGAAGTTAGCTCACTGTGATCCAGGAGTATTTCTCTGATTCACTGCGTCTTAGATATCTCCAGTGTAAGGGCATGGCCATTGCTCTCTGCTTTGGCCTGGGAGGACCTTATGCCTGCAAAAGTATAAAATTTATTTTACTGTTAAATGCTATGCCCAAGCTTGCAACCAGTGCAGGTTGTTCTATATCGTTCTTTCATTTGCCATTTTCAAGTCTTAGCAGTATGTTTGCTTTCTGACCACCAAATTTCTTTAGCCAATTACCTTATGAGATTTGTTAACTAGGCAGCTGCTGGTTTATTCTCTGTGCTTCTTGGTGTTTCACAGCAATAGCATCCACCTGGAGAAAAAAATTGCAGCACAATGGCAAGCTGCTTACAAAATCTAGCATGTCTGAAATCTGTGCAGGTGCCTTTCTAAACCAATACTGTAATCTCATCAAAGAAGGAAAAATAGCTGGTGTGGGAGATTCATGTTGTGTGAAAACATTTGACTGGCATTAGTCATTTGTTTTACTTTTATACATTTGTTTTGTGTTTAATCCCCACAGCAAAAGGTGTTTGATGAACAGGATGGTGACTCCAGTCTGGAAGTACCATGTGATCCAAAGCTCTGCTTCATAGGCATGTTCATGTATGATGAGCTTTATATATAGTATAATATTACATACATTTAACTGTTAAGAAGAGTAGGCTTAAGCTGTGAGCCAGCAATTGCAGTGTTACACCTTAGATTACATGATTGTGTGCAAGCAGTGGTACAAAGCTCTCTCTGTATGCTAAATAAAATTTCTTCTTGTTCTCATCTCTTGCTTTTGCTGAGGAGCACCATCTGTCTTTTCAACAGAACAGGGAACATGTAGAAGGCTTTTACTATGTATTATATTCTAACATGTGATATCTCTGTGTCTCTTCATAATTTTCATTCTTTGAAGATGAATCCCTGGTCCATTTGTCCCTGGTCCCTTAGCTAATTTAAGAAGGATGCTAATTAAATTCTTGGAAAGGCACAGCAGTTCATTAGAAAGATCTCTCCTGGCTCTCTATACATGATATGGTTTAGTCACTATGAGATGGACAATATTTCTTTAACAAATCATATTGGGGGATAGTGTTGTTTTTCTATGCATAAAGAATATAAATTATTTTAAAGGAATGATCAGAAAAGAGGCTTCTCTTCCTTGCAAGATTCACTGATCTTACAGTCCTCTATAGGTAAAATCTGTGTAGGTCTTACATTGTTTTAAAACAGTAGAAGAAGGGAAATATGGAGTGCTGTGTTTATGTAGGTTTAATTTTTTCCTTAATCTCAAAATTATTTTTCTTCTGTTGACCAGTCACGTTTACTGTTTGAATTTCTAGTTTACCATATGGGTGATCTTTATTGTAGAGTGTTTCCTCTGTTTGAGAAAAAGGCTTGATTCAACTAAGTTATATATATTAAAAAGACTGTGTGCCAAGTTGCGTAGTGGAATGCTTTGTTAATATAGAAAGAACATATATCTAAGGTACATGATATCTAGGTGTATGGAGTGGCAGCTGGGGACTGCACGTGGCTTAATAAAAGCTGAGGCGACAGACAGACATGTCCTCAAGCTTCCTCTTTCTTTCTAACACTTTAGCACTCTAGTGTTAAACCTTCTAGTGCTTTATGTTAATTTTTTTTCAACAGCTGTGGAGTTTTGTGTTCTAAAGACCAGTGAGTCAGCCTAATGACCTGAAGACTGAGTCCTCAGGTCACAACCCACAGCTAATTTTGATGAGAAAGTTTCCAGGCTAGGCTTTTATCCCTCTTTGGTATAGACCCAAATTTGTTGGCATAGTAAACCCAAATTTGTAACACACACCTCAGAGAATCTCAAATATATATTTCATTAATTAAATTGTCTTAACAGTGGCCATAAAGAATTACAATATTCTTTAAATGCTTAGCAGAATATGCGAGTGCACAACGCTGTGGGATCTTTATGGTCCTGCTTTTGTCTATTACTATAGATTTTGCATGACTGTTATTGTATGACAGTTATATTTGCTGCTAAAAAATAATAGAAACTACAGTAAGTGAGATGGAAATAAAAGAAGTTGAGTAGAAATGCTGCATAACTAGTTAAAGAAAAAGTGGAAGTCATTTGAAATGTATGCCTTGCTCTTATCTGTTGGATCTCTCTTTACAAGGGTGATCTGTTCTACAAAAAGTGTGAGAACTATCTAGCATAAATAATCTCTGCCAAAAACACATACTAACGTGAAGAGCTGTGCTGATGCTAAGATGATTAACTTCCCTTCAGTTTATACTTGCTTAAGTATACTAAATGTAAAAAAGAGCCTAAAACTAGAGCAAATAAGCAAAATTAAAGTGCGAGCCACTGAAAATTACATTCTTGCTAGCAGAAGAAGAAAGTGGTCATATGAGGATTTGTATTTTAGTACTAGAAAACATGCACACTTTTTAGAGTTTGGACTTTTTTTCTGAGTTATATGAAACCCGTATGGGTGTAGTCTTTAATTTTAGGGATTGCAGCTTCAGATTACAGCTTCTCTATTACGTTTATTATTCTTTATACATGCTTCTGAGTCTTTTGACCAGAAAGGAATGAGATTTGAGCTCTTAAAGACTAATTGCCAGGTAAACTTTCAATCCCCTTGTCTCTTCAGGAGCAGCCATGGAAACGTTAGAAAGATCTCTTGTATTCTGTGCTCAAAGGCATGTACTCTGTCTTATTTTTTAAGATAAATTATAGTTGAGTTATTTTCTGTTGAACAATCTGTCTTGTTTTCCCAGTATAATAGGAAAAAATTATCCTTTTAAATTGAGAAGGTGTATAAAAATCATACCACATAATATTTCTTCAGCTTTGTGGCACAAAGATCAGTAATAAGGAGAAAGATGTTTGGCCATTGCAATTCAGAAGAAGAATGCCTTCTAAAAACCTTGAAAGAAATGTGTACTAGAAATTAAAAGCGCAATTAGCTCATAAAGCTTTGAATTCTTAAAATGGTCTGTTGCAACGTTTAGACATGAGAAGAGTGAGGAGATTTTGAGCTCATTATAAAGGCTGTTTTCATAGACAAGGAGCACATGTGATAAGAGCAAGCTGTGCATTCACAACCACAGTATGGATTTGTTTTAAGGCTCTCCCTTACTATTATTCTGTGAGGTTCAGTGACTTAAGATCTTCAGTGCTTCCCTTACTACTTCTACAGTAGTTATTTCTGCATTAGTATAATTTAAATAAGTGTTGCTAAAAAATTGTCTAAGTTAAGGCAGTATGAAATGTTTTCCTGTGATTTGTCAGAAGGCTGTATTATAAGAAAGGAGTTGAAATAACTTGTTGATGCTGTAGATCAACAGATCCTTTAAATGCAAGCTAACTAGCAGCATATTAATGTGTGAATATAAAGTATCAGAGAATTTCTTCCATGGACCTTTTCCATACAAAGATCATTTATCCTTACTACCACATGAAAATATCCAGTATAATGCAAAAAAGAAATATTTCTGGAATTGTTTGCTGTTGCTCAGTGACAAAGGAAAAATGTAAAAAGTTAGTTCTTTTCTGTACTTACATCTCTGAAGCTTCTTGGATCCTCTGAGCAGTTAAGGGCATTAACAGGATGGCTTGACTGCGAAGGTTTACACTTGCTCATTGTTTCAGGAGTGATTACGTGAGTCTTTTGTGGGAGGAGTAGGGTTTTTTCAAGTGCTTAAAAAAAGCCTACCCTGTTCGTATGCCGGTCTTGATTTGCTGCCTACTGTTTTATGGGATGTGAAAGCATCTATTTTTGATCCTTTTACAATTAGTCTGCTCGAAGAGAGTAATTAGAAACAACACTTCCACCTCTCCCCTGAAGTTATGCATTACTGACTTTCGCAGAAGGGACTTTACCCAGAGGTTTACTTGACTAATTGTTGACCAGCTAAAATCCCTCTCATATGTGAAAAACTTTGTTTATATGACATCTGCTTTTAAATATGACTTAATTTACAGCAAAGAGCTGTGTTATCAGTACATGCTTTAAAACTTCTTCTTACCAATGAGATCTGATGCAGCACGAGGAAACCTCAAAACTGAGACATACCAAGATGTGGTGTTAAAGCAGATGTCTCTCAAACACCCATGGACATTCCCAGCACAGCTTTAGTATCATAACGATGAGGATTTACAGAAATGCCTTTCAAAAATGTATGAGGGAGTTGAAGAACTCTGAGCGTTTCAGCGATTAATAAGAATATCTGCCTTTGTAAGTTATTACTTTTTAAGCAGTAATAATAACAATAATAATAGTAATGAAAAACATAAGGTAAATAAGTGAAAGATAAAAAACTTAAAACACAAATCTGATTCCCCTAAAATAATATTGACAGGAATGAGTAGTTAGGGAATAGGAAAGGAATGGGATGTCAAATTGTGAGTTAACCCATTTGTACCTGAAATAACCTTGTTTCTGGGTGAAGAACTTTTAATGTAAGAGTTAAATTGTGTGTTTGTTAGGAGAGTTTTGGAGATCAGAGATACATGGAAAATCCTTTCATTTGCTGTTAGAGGCTGTGGTTGAGAGTTACCTGGGATTTTCCCCCAAAACTGATACTGATCATTTATGACTGCAAAGGACTATTTCATGACCTCATCTAGTGGCCTGATTTTAAACAACCAACAAGGCACGATAAGGCTATTTTTGGCAGGTCCAACGCATGCAGAGTGTAGGATGCTTCTTTGGAAATGTTAGGGCTGTGTTCACAGCACAGGTGTTGGCTGACATTGTAATGGTGAAAGTGTGTAGAGAGATAGGATCTCTACTAACATGTCCATCTCATCAAAAAGCCTAAAGTAAATGCAGATCTAATGACAAAGTTAAAGTTTACTAAATGTACTTTGTATCGTAGGAAATGTGTTTGCTATAGCAGAACATAGAGCCTTGTGAGCTACTTTTGTGCCTACTTGGTGCACTTGGTTGACACTGTACACTGATTTTTCTGGTGCTGAACTCCCAGTGTACACATGGCTTGATTCCCCTTAGATGCCAGAGAGCTGAAGGGCTCTGTCTAGGGCTTTCAGCTCCTCAGTCTTAATGGAGCATTCATTTCCTAACACCACATTCAGAAGGTCTTTGGGAGAACTTACCAGTCTTATTCTGGATTTTTTCCTTGTTTTTGAATATTTTTTTAATTATTCAGCTTCATCAGAGAGTAAAATCACTTTAAATGAAGTAATGAGAATTCAGGACTGTTTAAAGGGAAATTGCACAGGGAACTTGCTTCATATGTACGCAAAGTAATACCACAGTGTGGTTCCCTGTCCAGCACCTCAAGTATGCTGTAGAAATGGGAAATTTTGAGATATGCAGACATGTCTTTGCTCAAGGGCTGACATTAGAACCCCAGCTTCTTTTTAAAGGAAATGCTTGTTTCAGAATTGTGTTACCATTATAAAATAATGCCAGTATGTGTTTCCTGCTTTGATCTGATAAAATATTGCCTTCCTTTGATTAAGATACAGTACTAGATTGTACCCTTTGAGTCACACTGATGTATTAGCTACCAATCAAGCCTAGCATGATGTCATGCTAATTGCTTGAGCTAAATAGTACAGGTTGCATTCTTTCACTAACTGTTTATCCTTCTAGCTGTTGGTCCAATATCTATTTGACTGTTCCAGGATTTGAACATTTAACTTAAAAAATTGTTGTCTGTCAGAAGGTGTTTGCGTTTACCATATATGTGCAGACGTACATTAGTGTTTACCATATATGTGCAGACATACATTTGTGTTTACCATATATGTGCAAACACTTACTGTTTTGCTTTTGGCAGGCAAGGCGAGTAACATGGAACTCATGAGGTTACAAAATATACTGTTGGATAGTCTTGGCATTAAAAACAAAAGCTTGCCTTAGGATAGGTGTCTGACTTCTGCCTTCATGAGGAGGTTGTAAGGTGTTGGTTAGATGGTTGGTCTCAAATTTTCATCAAGTCCGGGTTGCAAGGATTCTGCGGAGGTATCCATGAACAGGAGGAACCTTTCTTTTCACCTCCAGATGCATTTTTTATTTTTTCTCTTCATTCTTGCTGCTTTCCTGTGAAATATTGGCAGTTAGTGACTATTGGATAACAACACCTAATGCTTTTGCTGCTATTGAGAGACCTCAGGCAATGGGGTACATGTGTAGTAAAAGGATTGGGTGCAGTAGGTGGGTCCTTTGAGTCCAGGGCTCCAGCAGGGAGAGGAACACAACTATCAGGGATGGTCACATTCCACGGAGTTTACTTTATTTTGAGGAATGTTATTGTGAATATTTAGCATGTTCCGAGGAAAGGCTGGCACCTTAAGTGTAATATGGCTGTGTTTGGACAGACTGTAGGAACGCAGGTTGCTGAAGTAATTTAGTAACTTGAATTGCAAGTGCACTGTTTACATGCCTGTATTATCTGCAGCTGTTTTTATAAGTGATATTTTTAGTCCCCCAAAAAATATGTTGTTGCCAATTTGTCAGTTTAATGGTTTTTTGAAGAACTTGAATGAAGAAAAACACAGCACCGCAGTTAGTAAGTGTAGTGAGTCATTCAGAATAAAATAGCATGTTATTTCTGCAAACTTAATCCCAGAGAACTTCTTTTGACAACAGCAAGTATTTTTGCAGAAGCTACATTTATTTAACTTTTTAACCCTTTGTTCATGCATTTTAGAACCGTATTTTCCTATTTTGTGCATATATTTGCTAGTGCTAATGTTTTACTTTAATCTGCATTTAATAGTCACTTTTAGGTTTTAAATAGTGCATTTCTCTTATAAGATGTACTTGCCCCTGATTTTTTCTTCCCTGACAGTAATTTTTACATCTCTGATTTATTTTGTTCAAGGATATTTTTTCTACATGTCTTTTTTTTTCTCTGTACAAAACCAATCTCATCAATTCATATGATGTAGAATGTTCCCATCTGGTCACTGTGTTTCTGTTTCACTGCAAATGTTGAAATTTAACATGCTCTTCAAAATGAGGATGTAATTATTGTAGAGACGACTAGTACAGTACATCTTTGGGATGAACATGGTATCCATGTAGAGTGTTCAAACTCTAGAACTCAGTTCTCAGGTTTTGGAGTTTTCTGGTGTTTGAAAATTTTATTTTCTAACCCACATGACTGAAATTAACTTCTTAAATATGAAGTGGGCAAAAACTCAGTTCAGAGTCAGCATATGCTTGTGTCTATAGCCCTTCTTTGCACACAGACATCTCAGATTTCTAGTAGAAGTTAATCATGGCACATGAAAGGATGTTCCTGATATTCTCATAGTATAATGAACAAAGGGCTGGGGCAAAGGTCTCTGCAAAAGGAGAGAATGTACAGGAGAGGACACTAAAAGAGATGAGAGGGAAAGCGAAAACAAGAAGATAAGAAAGAAGTGAAGGAAAGAAAAGACTGAAGTAGTCTTTCAGTAAGAATATGTTTTCCACCTGTAGATGTTAAATCTGATATATGCTACCAAACGACTAATTAACATAACTAAAAGAGTTAAGAACCAGTGCTTTTATTTACAGTATGTGGATGGGTGTTTGTACCTGTCTAGTGCAATACAGGAACAGAAATTCCCGCAGTGATCATGAGCTTCAGGAATAAGGCTTTGATTATTCAGGGAACAATAGAGTAGCTTAGGTTTGACAGGACCTCTGGCAGTCATCTAGTTCAGCCCTGGGTTCAAAACATGTCCAACAAGAATGGGCTGTTTTGGGCTGTGTATCCAGGCTGTACCTCTGAGGATGGAGATTGTAGCTCTGGGCAGCCTGGTACAATACTGGACCATCATTACCCCATCTGGACTTGCTCCAGTATATGAATACCTTTCTTGAAGCATGAAGCCCAAAACTGGACACAAAGATTTAGGTTCAGGCTCAGAAGTGCTGAGAAAATACTTCTCTTGGCCTGATAACACATTGATAGTGCTGCCCTGTATGTGATTGACCTTTCCTTCAAGGATAAACAGACAGTCAAAGGCTGAGTAACAAAGGATTCTCCAGCTCCTTGTCTAGAAATCGGTTTTCTAGCCAGTCTATGCCATTGCACAAGGTTATTCCAACCCAGATGGAAGGCTCCACAGTTACTTCTGTTGAACTCCCTAAGGTTCCTAATGTCAGCCCATTTCTCAAATCCATCAAGGACTAGCTGAATGTGGTCCTGTTCTCCAAAGTATTGACTGCTCCTTCCAATTTGATTTCACTCGCTAGCTTGTTGGGTCTGCACTCTGTCCTGGCATCCAGGTCGTTTCATAAAGACAATAAATAGTGTTCATCCTAGTATGGATCCCTGAGGGAAACTACTAGTAATTGGTTGCCATTAAGGTTGGTGCTGCTGATCAGAACCCTTTTGAGTCCAGCAGTGCAGCCAGATCCCCTCAAATCTGCTTATACAGTGCATATCTTCGCTGTTTTTCTTTAAGGGCTGAAGAGGAAACCAAGTCAAAGGCCATCCTAAAGTCGGAGTGCACAACATTTTCCATCTTCCCCTTCCTTATCCATAGCACTAGAGTCACTCTTGGCTAAATCCATGTCTTCCCCTTCTTTATCCATAGCACCAGAGTCACTGTTGGCTAAATCCATATGGGATATTAGCAACTGCCTTGTCCATCATGTAGCTGGCAATGGCTTCTAGGAGCTTTGCTCTGTAACTTTCCCAGGGATAGAAGTGAGGCTTGTAGCTACCTGGATCCTCTTCTTGCCCTCCTTGAAGATGGATGTGACATTTGCAATTATCCAGTCATCAGGAACCTGCTCTAATCACCATGATGTTTCAGTGATGTAGCATTGGCCACCTTCCTCAGAACCCTGAGGTACATTCTATCTGGTCCTTTTGCCTCCTGTATGATCAGTTGGGCTCAAGAGCCTCCAAAATGTCTTCCTTTACAGCAGGTGTTGCTCCAGTCCCACAGAAGGCTCAGGGACCTGCAAGGCGTGAGGGCAAAACTAACCAGTGAAAACTGACCCAAAAAAGACATTGAGTGCCCTGGCTTTTTTCTTGTCCTTTGTCACTGGGTCCCTTTTTTCACCAGTGGGTCCACATTTTCCTTAACCATCCTTTATTGTCCTTCACTGTGTCAGCCATATTCTAGTATTATGATGTGGATGACTTCTCTGACAGACCTGCTGTAGATAAGCAGCATCTCCATATAGATATTCTAAAAAAGGCATAAGTCAACTATTGAAAATACTGAATGCCATGGAAAATATCAAGGGAAATTTTCAAAGTACAGAATTATATAAAGAAAGTTGAGGGTGAAAGTTTAAAGTTTATTGGAACGAATTTTCACACAGTGGAGTTGCCTGTTCAAATGAGTTTCACACGGTATTTTGAGGGACACCAGTTTTGACATTTTAAAAAAAGATACCTGAGTAGATATTTGGTTAATACCTATTTATATTAGATGTGAACTCTGTCTAAAAAACAAACACTGATGCCTTTAGGAGCATACCTCTGTGGTGCCTATGAACTTACTGTTTTAGGAGAAAAGGCCCATCACTAAGTTTCGTCCTCTAGGCCCATCAGTAATTAGCTCCTCTAAGTTGTTGGGTACTGAGCAGTGCCAGAAACTGGACTATGAATTAAGCTGATCACTACTCTGGACTGGGGTGGTGCTTTCTGTGGTCTCTGACATTAAATGGTGCATACTAACATTTAGGGAACCGTTTAGCATTCTATAATCTCTTTTTAAAATGCACTTGCAGTCTTGGGAAATTCCTTTTTGTACTTTCCCATCTTATGATTGAGTGCACTCTTGCATGTGACATCTGTGTCTGAGTCACTCTTTATCACAGGATCAATAAAACCTGAAAAGCATGCCATAGTTGTGGTATTCTCTCAGTTAATTTGGTCAGAATAGAAAGAAATAATTTAAGAATACTTTTCTACGAAGAGAAAATATATCTTTTCTTTGTTTTTCTTCTATCTTCACTTCTAAAACCTGATTTATTCTTGTCTACAATGGAATAACTTCAGATGAAGAATTATTTTTGTATGTTGCTTTCTTATAGCATTTCGACTCTTACAACTTAAATAATTTCAGTTTATTTCAAGGATGTTTTGTATGTGTTTATACAGGTGTATTTTGTTTGTGTAAAAAGGATTATATGCAAAATTGAACATTTTTCATTAGTTTCTGAGTTAGCATTCTGTGTACATTCAAGTGTATCTGACTATGTGTCAAATGGATGGTACTAAAAATGTTTCTATAATTAAACTGTATTTAAGTATGTGGAAGTTCTTCAGTAAGCTGAACTTTAGATATAACAAACAAAATGATAGCAAAATCCTCTTAAGCCACAGCCCATTAAGTAAGTGAAAATAATATTCAAAGGGCATTTTTTTTCTTTCATAGCTTGAGTGTTGCATTTGGCAGTTATTCAGGAAATGTAAGTTTTAATATTCAGTCCATCATTTCACATAGATTACTGCTATCAGTAGTTTCTCTGGACAGGAAATGTATTTTTGAGTGAACAGTTCAAGTTATTGAGGTCCTGATCGGGGCTGTTCGCGGAATTCCCGCTGGGTACAGAAAGATCCCTTTCACATAAAGGCCTGTGGGAACTGCAACTCTTGAAGCAGTGAAAAATCACCCTGTGCAGCACTGCGTGCCTCAGGGCCACGGGACAGCACAGAGCTACGGCTGAGGGTTCACCTGGGA
This sequence comes from Callaeas wilsoni, assembly GCA_013398955.1. NCBI lineage: Eukaryota > Metazoa > Chordata > Aves > Passeriformes > Callaeidae > Callaeas > Callaeas wilsoni. The sequence goes on along the minus strand of VWPU01009600.1, from coordinate 76,094 downwards.
CTGATGGCACTTTGCTGGTGGCCTCCCCTGCCTGCCGCCTCCACAGCTCCTCCAGTGCACCAAATTGTGTCTACCTGAAGTGACCTTTTTTGATTCACCTTCCCCATCCTAGGAAGTATTTTTGTCCTAGAATCTCCCATATCCATGCCCGTGGCATCGATTCTTCTGTGACCTCCCCTGTGTTCTTCAAGATATGGTTTAGTTTTCTGTGCGTTTTATGGTGAGGAAAATGGGTTTTGTATCTGGGTGTCTGTATGAAATGCACTAGTTCATGTTCACAAGATCAGTCTAGTCATCTGGTCATTGTAAAAAGTGCTTGAAGTCTTAGATTCTATGAAACTCCTTCCAATGATGGTTTAAAAACTTTAAAAACATCTTATGTTGTGATTAAGATGAGGACCCTAAAGGAAGTTTTATTTGTAGGGCCATGGAAGTCACTGGCAAAAGGAAGTCAAACCGTCAGTATTCCCATCTTAGGTACTGTACTGTATTGGCAATCCTCTAACACATTAAGAGTGGGTAAATACCAGGAGCTTGTCTTCATAATTGGTTTCCTTAACCTTTTGGGAAAGGTTAAATCCTTACCATTTGTCCATTTGAATCGTAGAAGTTTTATTCTGATGCAGGAGATGACTGCTGTTTTGGTTGTGTGCTGTGCTTTATAGAAAGAATCTGCTATTAGGTGAAATATGTTGCCTTGTCTTCTGCCTCCAGCCCTAAACATTTAGAAATAAAATACTTTTTGACACTTGTTCTTATTTGCTAATGAATCTATTACCTTGAATGCCACAAGTTATCTAGTGTTGGTTTCCAAGGAAGACCTTTGTTTGCAAGGTGGTGTAACATTCTGATTGTTATGTACTTAAAATTAACTCTTTTTGATTGTTAGATATTACTGTTGCTAGTATCATTCTTATAACCATCTGTATCTTTCTTTTCGCAGCTTGGGTCCTGTGTTTGCGCTGTTTGTTCCATTTTATTCCTCTATTCCAAGAGTGCAGGTGACACAAGTATTGGGCCACTTTTCTATCACAAACAAGTCTCTGGTCTACATACTGGGTTTACAGGTATGGTATGTACTTGCTTGTTCATCTTTTAATAAACTAATAATGTAGTAGTTAATATTTCTGTATGTTTGTCTATGAATTTTGATGCTTCCACATGCATGCTTCAACATACATTTAGCTAGTAGCTATCCCATCAGCTAAAACATAGAGAAACATGTGTTTCTGGTATGCTGAAGTGGTGAGCAAGTGATCTGTTCTTACCTTGTCTTATATGGGAAAATATAATAGACAATTCTGCAGCTGTTTTTTTTGTGGTCGGTAAAATGAATTAGATGAAAAGAGATTAAAACAAAACCTGATCCTAAAGCATATATATCTCTCACCTTTCTAGTTTGCTTATATTCTTGAATTTGCTTATTTTTTCCCTTATCTATTAGAGTTCAAGCAAAGCTGTAGAATACAATATTTTTTATGGTAAGACTGTTAGTAAGTAATCAAGGTTTTGGCTGAATTTCACTTTTTTATAAATTAATCTTATTTGTATATCATGCGTTACCATGTGACAGGTAATTTTAAATAGTGTAACATAGAGCACAGCATCACCATGTAGTATTCTGTGAAATATGACTGGAAAAATATAGCTACTTGGTATAGAAAGCCAGTAATTATTCAAAAAACAATTTACAAAAACCCAAAACCCAACAGCCTAGAAATGAATGGACACTTGTGTGACAACCTGAATTATGAAATAGAAGACATACAAATTTATGAGAAATTAGGCTCACTTCTATATATTCTAGGGATTCAAAAGTAGGTCTGGCACTAGCAATGGGGAAAACACCATAGTTATGTGAAATGTAGTAGAGAGTATTTTAGAATAAGTAGTCAGTTTCAGAATATTGACTTGTGCTCCACATGAAAATTTCATTCATCCTCTTTCATGTTTAGCCTTTGGTTTCCTTTGCTTTCTGCTCCAGCACCTTATTTTCTTGGTCTTTCAGAAATGTTGTTTCCTCTCTTGTGAGCCCATCAATTCCACTATTATTACAGTCTTTGGGAAAACCGTGATACGGTGTGGCCTGTTTTCTGTCGTCTTTCGCCTTTTACTTTCGTACACACGGCACCTCCAGTGCAGATCAGTGGTGTCACTGACCCCGTATCTCTGCGGGATCTCTCCCTGCTGAGCACAGAACGGTTGCTGCCATCACACAGAGGCTGAGGGAAAACTCATTTGCCTTCTCCTCATTTGTAAACTCTGCCCTTATCTCAAGTCACTCTTTCCGTAGTCGGAACTCTAGGGGGAAGGTGTTCTCATGATTCAGTCAGCATCATACAGAAACATTTTAGTAACCATTTTCAGTCCATTTTTCCAGTTGGTAATAACCTTCTCCGGGTGATTAGTCACATACTGTGCTAGAAACAATGGGCTGCCATGTTGCCATGTTGGCCTATCAAGATTTTTTTTAAAATTCACTCCAACTTATTTCTGTGATTTCATGTCAGCAAATATGTCACTGGGTGTTGCGGTGGGTAAGAACTTTATTTCTTTAATTTTGGTGCTTGTGCTTAGTCTGTGTGTGACTGCATGTCTGAGACCTTCACTTGGAGTGCCTGCCTGTTGCTGCTGAGTCATTTCCTTTGCTTCAGTCTGTCTTTCAGACCTGTTTTTTCTGTGCAGCCTATAACCGACATCCTGTTACACTTAGTAAGCTATATGAAAATAAAATGTATTGTTCTGTAGAAGGAGAACAATTGTTGGATCCCTGTTTTTTTTCCACTTGCTCCTTCTGGAATACTTTTTGGCTTTATGTTCAACTGAATTTTAACGGAGGTAAAAGTCTGACGTCTCCCATTGTCATGATGAGTGCGTAATCTATCTCATATGCAACTTAGTGCTTCATATAGCAACAACTTTGTAAAATAAAAATTTAAATCCCTGCTCTTGTCTTCTAGCTCTTAACCTCTGGTTCCTACATCTGGATTTTAGCCTTAAGTGGATTGGTAAGTCTTACTGTTACAAAAATCATGTGTTGCTTAAAACACTCTGTTATGTATGTGATCAGCACAGTATATTTGGACTCAAAAAGAACAGAAATTACTAAGTAACATTTTGTGTTGGTAAGTAGAAAGTTTTCCTCTTCAGCTTCCAAATATGTAAAGCATTGACTAGCTAGTGATAAACTGACAGACAATAAAATTGGTGATTAATATTTTCAGGGTGCCACTGCTCTCTGCCTAAAATGAATTCTGTTGCCATGGATATAGCTGCACACCCACAACTATAAATGAGATTATTGAGGAAATGGTAGAAATGCGTATCTCGGGTTGGGGTTTGTTTTTTCAGTTTTCAGCAAGCCTCAAGTTTTGATTCCAAAACTCAGATATTAATAACTTTGCTGTGAGGGTTTTTCATGCTTTGCTATTCTCCTAGGAGAGCTGTAGTATAACTGTTTCTCACAATGACAACGGCAGTAAGGTACAAAATCACATTTGTCACATCAGTCAGATAAAGGAGGTGTGATCTGTCTTTTTCCTTTTTCTTGGTACTAAGGCACTTAGTGCTGAAGCAGATTGTGCTAAATCTTTCAGATTGTTAGATACTGATAAGCTTCTTTTAAAATTTTACAAACTTAGAAATTAGGAGCGCAGACTGATTTCTTGGCCCAGAAGACTGTAACCTTTTCCAACAGCAGGAGTGCCACCACTTCCAAGGGAGCTCATTATTAAGTTGATGGAGTTTTGAGAACTCCAGTTATGCCCTTGCTGTATAGAACCTATTAATTTGAATTTGGGTTGAGAAGGAAATGCTGCTACAGCTCAGTAGTTTGGTCTCTTACCATTTGCACTGGCTGTTGAAAACTATTCTGTGAGTTTCTAGGATAACTAATAACAGGAGTGACAGAACAGCAAATAGTGACGTCTGTTCATGATTTGATCTTGCTATAAATATCAAAAGCAGTGAACTGCTTTGATGAAAGCAGTGCAACTAACAAACCAGAATCTATCTCCCCTGGAAATCAGCCCAAGCCTCTGTGCCCACCGAAGGATCTGTGACTTCCTCCAAACGCACTACCCTTCCTGTTACTCTGCTGGCTCTTTTAATAGCCCTTCCTTTCAAACAGGTGTTCATTAGAGAGGGAAGGAAAGGAAAGAAATGGAAAGGCATTTTAACTCCCTCTTTCCTGAGGTCAGAAGCTGTATGTATACTTGATTATATAGACATATAAAGAATGGCTCATTTTTTTTATAATACATTATGCAGTTCTTATTTTAATTCCCTCTTAATATAAAGTTTCATTTTCTATATAATGAAACTTGTTCAGCTTTCTTAGTAATCTTTTTAATAAATTAGTTTTATTTTTTAATTTCCGGTTGACCTGAAGTCAAACCTAAGTAAAACATACTTAGGTGTAAATCCATAGGATTAAATTGAGTTACCTCTGTGTCACAGGAAGGTTAAAAAATCATTTCAAGTTTTCATATTGCTTCAGTCATCACGAATTAAGTCATCATCAATGATGATGTGTTTTCAGTCTCAATTTTTTCTGCAGCAAGCAGAGACCTGCACTCCACCACTTTGTAATAAATGCTGCAATTTGAAAAGAAATTCATGTTAGGAATTTCAGCCTTTTTTTTTTCATGCATATCTGCCACTCTTCTTTAATTAGAAGTGTCTTTTTCTCCTCTGTTAGAAGTAATAATTTGGCATCTTTTGAGAAAACTCGATAAAGGAATTAAGTTTCATGGTATATTAAGTAATCTGAAAAAGGATATGCAACACTATAAAGGTGCCTTTCAACACTACAAGTGTAGTTGGTTGATAACATATGTATATGTACAATGACAGAAGTAAATAGATTGTCAAATTAATCTTAAGTCATTCTGACAACCTATGTTATGTAATTCTTACTACTCCTGACATCTTCTAGTTTACTAGCTTAATCTTTGTGGACTCAAATTTTCAGGTATTTGTACAAAAATGATGAGTAAATGCACGAACACAAAGTCAGATAGGTGTGATATTTAGTCACTAGTTCATTGCCTGTTAGACACGTCACTGTATTTTTAGCACTGAAGATCACTTAGGCACTCACATGAGTGTATTATGATACTGTTCTGTAATTTAGCTTTTATTGCTCTTCTGCTTACGTGGAATATTAAAATGGATGGTGCCGGCACAATTTCTGAGTTGTTGTCAGTTTCCACTTTGTCTTCACCGTGTTCCTGGTTTAGGTTTATTTAAATTCTCACAGTCTATATTTGAACATGACTAAATGGGATCTGACTTTCCAGTTACATCCTTGCAAGTATCATTAGACTTTCTTGTGAATTCCAGGCAAGGTATAGAGGTACTGGGAATTGTACTGCCTTGAATTCTTGTTTTCAGTGGTTTTGAGTGATGCCATCATTACACAAATATGTGTATGGGTCTATGTGTGCAGGTAAGCATTGATGTAATGTGCCCGGTGATAAGGCATTTTAGACAATTTTTAGTTTTGATGGTGAATCGTTCTCAGTTGCAGAAATTACAGCTCATGTTTTGTTATTGCAATACAAAAGGTCTGCTGTCTGTCTTCGTGATGAGGTATATCTTGCTAGATCTAATTTTGAACCAGCGCAGGAATACACTCTTAAAGGCAGTTTCTTTACTCTCCACATTAAACTGGACAATCAGTTATTGTACTTTTGATATGTCAGTTGCTGGTATGTTGTATAAAACATGCTCTTTAAATACATTATGCTTATTTATAAGGAAGAGAGAATTTAAGAAGTAGACTGTAAAGAAATTCACAACTCTGATGTAATCAGTAATCTGTAATGTTCTTCTTATGATTGATAATAGTAATTTAGTTTCTTTTACCAGGAACATATGATGCCTGGTGCATACAAACCGGATTTGTTTCTTATGATAGGAGTTTTTTGGGGGTTGCGTCATAAAATAAGGAAACATATTAGAGATGCCCAGAATTCTTTCAGTAGTTGTTTACGGAAGTGCTTCCGTGTACTGCACATCAATCAGTTTAGTGAAGGCCTGAAACAATTTCTTCACTATTTTTTTTCTCTCAAATAGTCAAAAACCTTAGGAAGTGGTATTCATGTTTCATTGGACATGTATATCTTCTCTCCCTTTTTTTTTTTCACCTCTTAAAAATCTCTTGGATTCCCACTTTACATTTTTCCTTGCTATACTCTTGTAGGATTGAAATTTGAGAGGTGTGTCAAGGGTCAGTCATAGCTAGAGCTTGCCTGCTTAAAGAAGTAAGCTCAAGTTGGTGACCAGCAGAAGACATGGCCCACTAAGACATGCCGTTCCCTCCACTTTCTCAGATAATGTTGTCATTACACAGATCACATGCTATGGGTTCTTCTGAGTAGCTTAGGATTTTATTTCATAGGGGAAGGTATCTTTCAGGCCGTTTCTGTGATTTTAGTGTTGTAGCCTTTCTTGTTACCTTGCATTGGGTTTTTATTTGTTTGCAAGATGACCTGCACTGCATAAAGTTCAAAATTTGGAACCCACCAAGTCTCCTGTGAGCTGCCTTGAATTTGTGTAGAATTCAGTTCAAACCTTAGGAAACTGAAATTGAAAAGTTTCTATAACCCTCCTTGACTTGGAGATTTCACTAAGCCGAATGCAACAGTTTTCTGCACTGTTACTGTGCTACACTGGAATTTACTTTTCTCAGATTGTATGAAACGTTGTACCTTTTATATTTAGATACTGGAAAATGTAGAGAATCTGTAATTTAGAGCTTGTACTTTAACAGCTTAAGGTTGAGATAGAAAGTTCAGACAGTGTTGAGTGCATGGTTTTAATTTCAGTTCTGTTTTTTTGAGTACATTAGTTATTAGTCATAATTTTGAAGTAGCTAACTTAGTTTTACATGGACTACAGATATCTGCTATTAAATGCTCCCAAGTGTACATGGATTGTACTTTCAAGTTCTATTTGTTAGGAACTTTATCCATTCTTTCTGTTAGTTATTCATTCAGCTGAGGTGTTTTTGTATGGTGAATTAATGTCCTTTGGAATTGGCATTTATGGGATAAAATGTGATTCAGCTGGGGAGCAAAATAATTAAACCAGACTTTATTTTAGTTCTTGTCTTAAAAATAGCATTATGTAGTTAATATCTGATCAGACCTAGGAATTATTGATTTTCTTGTTGATTTCCTACCTCGTTCACATCTTTCTTAAGTGATTTTGAACAATTCATGCTGAATTCTTTGTTGTTTTAAAAAATGTTTGGAAGGGAATGCAGAAGCATTTGTATTACCCCACAGTATAGTGTTCACATTTAAAATATCATCCCTTGTACATACTTAAAATTAGTATTAAATATCTGCTTTCTCAAAGAGAATCTTTGGTCAGAGTCTGTTAATACATGCAGTTAACTCCACATTCATGTCCTGCTGTGCATTGTCCTTCATCCTCCAGTTAGTCTGGGTATCCTTCAGTCATCCACGTTTAGTCTCATGTAGGTCTTTAGTCAGAGTGTGATATTTCTTGAACACTTTGTAACTGTGATTATAAGTGGATTCAGGTAGTTAAGTGTTGGATCTAGTTAATTTGTGAATATTTGACATTGGTGTTACAGTATAAATATCAGTAGTATTGATAACAGCAGTGAGACTACTCACTTATTAAAAATTCTGCCTGTGCTTAAGTACTTACCTAAGTAAAACTGTGTGTTTGGTGTGTAACTGATGTGGTTCCCCTTTCCTGATAGAACTACCTACCAGAGAGCAAGTACTCAGGCAGTTCACAAAATCACTGAGGGTAACATCTGGTCCAGCCTCTCTTCTCAGGCAGGGCCACCCAGAGCAGCTTGCCCCAGGACCGTGTTCTGATGGCTTTTGAGTGTCTCCAAGGATGGAGACTCTACTACCTCCCCGGGCAACCTGTGCTAGCATTCAATCAACCTCACAGTGAAAAAGTGTTTCCTGATCCTCAGAGGGAGCCTCCTGTGTTTCAGTTTGTGCCCATTGCCTCTGTTCCTGTCACTGGGAACCACTGAGAAAAGCCTGGTTTCGTCTTCTTCGCTTTCCTTCAGGCATTTCTTTACTTTGATAAAATCCCCCCAGGCTTTCTCTTCTCCAGCCAAACAGTCCCACTTCTCTCAGCCTCTCCTCATGTGAAAGATGCTCCCAGTCCTTTGACCATCTTTGTGGCCTTGCACTGGACTTGCTCCAGCAAGTCCATGTCTCCTGTGCCAGGGAACGCAGAACTGAACTAAGTACTCCAGCTGCAACCTCAGAAGTGCATAGCTTGTGAAGTTCATAGCCTGAAATAAGAAATGGAAAAGCAATAGAGGAACAAAGATTAGAAAATGAAAAAGAAACATTGTGTGTCTGTCTGCTAAGTTCAGGACAGATGCAGATATCCACGTGTACATTAACACACGTGCTGAATTCTGCCCAAAACTAACGTGAAGTATTTGTGCGTGAACAATGCTCCATGTTCGGCTGAGTGACTGTAAGTGACTTGATCTGAGTGTCACTACATTCTACTGACTTTATTGACTTAATGCCCCCTGCGGTGGGAGCTTTGACACCTTGCCCACGTCAAGATGTGAACACATGACAACTGACTAAGCTACCAGCACTTACTCCTGCATCAGTTAATGCATCTGAGAAAAAAAGGAGTTGATTCATCTGGAATACAGGGGATGTTGGTGTGGAAGTGAGGTTGTAATTGTCTGGGGAGGAGGGAGGTGCAGATATTTTCAGCTCTGGAAGAAGGAGAAAGTAGTGAGAAAGGATGGGAAAAGGTAATAACTTGTCATAAGATACTTTCTCTTTTGTATCTATGGCTTCTAAGATCTTGTGGAAAAATGGATATTGGTCTTCAGTTTGTATTTCACTTCTGAATTTCTCTCTTAGATTTGAAGAAGAGTTTCTGTGTCCAAAATATGGTCTATTTGGTCAACTGTACCAACTGGTTCTTTAGGAATTAGATTGTTCTATCAACATTTGCTTTTTTGGCAGCAATGTTACCCTTTTTCAGAGAGGGAATCCATGAGAATAATTCAGTTGTGTGTATACTTTGGAGACATTTGCCAAAGGATGAGTTACATCCTAAGAGTGCCCATTTCTCTCTGTTGACTATGAAACAAACTTTAAACAACCAGCTCATAAGTAGGCTTTTAAATTACAGGTATCTATGTTGGGTCAGATTAATCAAATCCTCATCTTTTAATTAAAGAGATTTGGTTAACAACATGATGATCATCACCTACAGAATGCTGGCAGAGACCAAGGGAACCTATGCTTAGGACACACGTACAAGTTAAGAATAGCTGTACTGTGCTGAAATGGCAGGATAGTCATGCTTGCACATACACAATGTTTTTTAGCTGATAATGATTCCATCTCACCAATGAAACACTGATGAACTCTGAAGAAAAAAGTTTCAAGGTATCTGGAAAATTTATGAGCCCAATCACCTGGAAACAAAATTTAAGAGAAATATTTTAGTATCACTATAATCTTATTTTTCTCTCAAGATAACTATTGCAAAAGCCTGTGTATAGTATTTGCAACAATTTCCAAAAAGGAAATCCAAACAGAATAATCTGTTACAATTGTAACAGAACTTGAAAATACATGTGTATACATGTTTATTTTTTGGGTAGTTTTGTTTCTTGGGTGATTTTCACACAATGCTTCTTGGTTTGATAAATGCTTTCTCTAATGAAGATAAACACAGAATCCTGACACAAACTTCAGCCCATGTTTTATTCTAGTTGTATAGAATTCAGAACATACTAAGGATTAAGCAGATAAAATAGGTATAAAAATGTCACTTCACCTTAAGAAAACTATTTGCTTTTCATTTGTTGGTATCTGAAAATATCCAAGTCTTGAGTACATATGATGAATATATTTACATTTTTCAGAACAAAATAATTGGGTATTTGATGTCAAATTCTGTTAGTTAAAATAATTTTCAACATCATTTTCTACACCAGTCTGTCTACTTTTTTCTGATTTCCTTTTTTGGTGTTAATGAAGTACAGTGAATTTAATTATTTGAATTTTAAGTACCACTCCAGCTACTAGTGGAACATGTGTCTTTGCCATGTAAAATACTGGAGACCTTCCGTGTTTGGTTTACCTAATGTACAGAGAAACTACAGCTACTTCCTTTTTCTTAAAAATGTACAACTTTGGAAGGACATGAGGGAAGGGGAGGGGAAGTTAGGTTTTATACAGGGGCAGGAGGATGTTAGGAAACTTCACGTGAAGAACCAGTAGTAAGCCAAGGTGTTAAGAAACTGAGCATATATAAGCACACTTTTATTCTGCCGTGTGCCAGAGAGCTTCCAGCATTCTCCGTTTCCTCTTAGCAGTGTGCCACATACAATATGGTGGATGACGCTGTGACTAACAGAAATTAAGATGAACCTTATGTTGCCAGCCACAAATTCTCCATTTTAACAATGTGAACGTAGCCACAATGTCTTTTTGTGGTGACTTTTGGAGATTAAAATATAGTGGAGGCTCCTCTGTTTGGGGGAAGTAACCCTTTAATCTGATGTACAGTGCTGAAGTTGGAATATAATGAGATTATCTTATCTTCATTGAATAAACAATGTTGCTTTGTTTTCTTAAACACTGGAAATTCACTCAATGTCAGTAATAAAAAGAGTGTAAAAAGTTGCTTTATACTTTGTCAGAACTTATGTTTTTTAAAATTATATCTGTCAAGTTCTGCATAGGAAGAACTTGAGGAAGAAGAAGTTCTTTGGAAATATTTTACATTAAGATGAGAGTATGACACTGAGCCGGACTGAATGACAAGACCTATTTTAGCTACAAATGTCTCCATTCTGGGTTTATTGGAAATGTGGAAATAGCTATCTCGTCCTCACTAGGTGAAACTGATTGAAAATTTGTTATAACTGACCACAGTGTTTTAAAGTTTCTTATACTATCATATAATAACTCTTCATTTTAGCATGTCCATAAACTTTTAGCCTTATAAAGCCTTTTCTTCTGATTAAATGCTCTGGAATGACTTGCTCTCTACAACTGCCTAAAAGGAGATTGTAATGAGGTGAAGGTCAATCTCTTTTTCCAAATAAAATAAGTGGAAATGTCCTTTAAGTTGTGCCAGAGAAGGTTTAGATTGAGTATTAGGAAAAATTACTCACCAAAAGGTTCGTCAAGCACTGGAACAGGCTGCCCAGGGCAGAAAGAGGTTGAGTCACCATCTCTATAGGTGTTTAAAAGACATGTAGATGTGGCACTTAAGGACAGGGTGGACTTGGCAGTGCTGGGTTAACAATTGGACTTGACGATCTTAAATGTCTTTTACAACCTAAATGATTCTATGACTAGCCGTGTCTGCTAAGAAAAATACAAGAATGCTTTTACTGGTGCAGCTGCTAATTGGTGCTTGCAGTACACCTTCCCTTTTGACACAAACAAGTTCCAAAGTACTGACACCAAATATGCTGCTGTTTTCTCATTGCTCTATTTTCTATCTTGAGTTGATAAAAGAATGATTCTGTTTGTGGTTAATATGTTCAGACACGTGTCAAGATTTGTCATACATTCAGGGAGATGTAGATTTTCCTATCACCGCATGCTTTGTTTTGTTCTTGTGACTTTTTGAACCCGTTCAAGATTTTTGAAAACAGAAGACCTTTTCAAGGGTGGTAAGAGAGAGCAGAGATCAGTATCTAGGAGGGACATTTGAAAGAAGTGAAGGAATGTTGGTGTGATGTTGGACAAAGTATTTAGAGTGGGACTTCTTTCCCTGCCTAGTTAACACCTGTGCAATGAAGTGTGCAGAATCCCTGGAATGAAAGAGAGGTCCTGGCTCCATAGCCTAATGATACTACCTACACCTAACAAGGTGGGAGGAAGGAAGATAATTTGTAGGCTCTGGTGCTGCTTGTGCATTTTGCATTGAAGAAAACATCAGATTAAATGTGTATGTGCTATTTGCAATCTGGTTCTCGCTCCCCAAAAAACTGCTTTCTCGGTTACTGTGGAATCTAGGTTTTCTTGAGTGAGTAGCCTATCTACATCACTCCCTCAGGACCAGGGCATTAGCTGCTGAGGGACCTTCTTGCTAGGCAGACACCTCAAGTACTACATATCAAAAGCAGGTGAATTGCAAAAGTGGTATGAATTTTCTTCCTCTTATTCTTTGGCGATTATAGCTATATCTTAGTTTCCAGTTGATGTGCACAGGTTTTAGTCCTGATTTTATAGTCATCTGGTACAGTTTCACTCGAGCTGAGGAAAGAATATCTGAGATCATGAAAAAGCTTCTGTTACAATGCCCTGTCCAGTTAGGACCTTCCTTCAAATACTGAAAATTTTTATTAAAGGCAGCCTTCACTCTGATGTGATTATGGCCTTTATAGCATTTACCTCCTTTCTGATAGCACAACTGAAAGACTGAAGAGATTAAGAGTAGTTTAAAACCGTTCTTTCTCATTTTAGAATGGCAGCCTGTGCTTGGTGTTACATCCAACCCTAAGTCATAAAATGGAAGTAGAATAAAACAAAAATCAGGGTTTCCCAAAGCAGAATGTGTTTGTGCTAAAAGTCTCACTGCCTCATTGGATATTTAACAATAACCTTATTAATAATCTGAAAAATATCCCCCCTCCCAAAAATCTTGCTTTTTCCTATATTGTCTCCCTTGGTATACTCAGCAATACATTTAGTATGTTTATACAAATGTCAGTGAGATACAACAAATAGCCCCCCCCCCAAAAAAAAATACTTCAGATGCGGAGTTTCTATATTTCTTTTAGCATAATTGCATTCCTGGGGTATGTTTACAGATTTTTTGAGGTTCAGATCTCTTCCTGTTCATTTCAGTGTGCTGTGACAGCATAATTCTTGTGGCATAACAGGCAATAAAGAGCCACAAATGCTGAAATATGGCATAAAGCAGAATGCAGATAGGACCACTTTGGGCTCAAGTGCTGTGGCTTCACAATGGCATTCAAAATAATGGCTGAGTGATGACTGTAAATCCATTTATGGGGCACATGGATTTCTCTTTCTCCTGCTGAATCTGAAATGAAATCAAGCCCCAAGGCAAGCACAAACACAGGGAATTTTTTTTTTTTTTATGGGTGGGAGAAGGACCTCACAAAAACTGACTTTTTCAGTATCACGGTTTTTAATGAATTGGTTTTTAAATGTTTTTTTTTTTTTCCTCCTATAAGGTAGATGGGCTCCTTTTGGAATGAGTCTGTGCATAGTCTTAAATTTAACTTCATTTCTGCTGCTTTGCTTTTATTTTTACTAGAAGGAGAGACTTGGGTGTTGGGGACAGAAGGGGGTTTGGGTTTTTTTTAAGGAATGTTTACAGTGCTTCAGCATCCTCAAGAGCAGTCTTAATCTTCTCAGGTCAGCATGCAGCATACCCTGACCAGTTCTTTTACTAGAAATTAAAATTTTATTTGAATTCTGACCAGTTTTAGAAAGGGTCACTTAGCTTGGACTCAAATTCCAAAACAAACAAAAAACCCCAAGCAACTTTCTGAGTCACAGGCAACGCACCACACAGATTTTAAAAAGCTATAGTTTGTAGTTGTAGGAAAGTAAAGAAATCCCCTGTTCCTTCTCTGATTCTTGACTGAGAACAGTGAGTAAATACAGTAAAAGTGCTTTAAAAACCAGAAAGACCAACTGTTACCTGCAGCCAAATTCAAAGTAAATGTGGTCTAAGTATTTTGGTTTTCAGGGGTTTTTAACATTTCATTTTTGATTTTAGATTTCTGGGATTTGCTACAATAGCAGTATCTTAAAAGTTCATCGAATTCTTTGTGTACCCAGATGGGTAGCAAAGGTATTTTCTTGGACTCTTGAACCAGTCTTCTCATCTGTGGAACCAACGAATGAAGTCCGAGTGGGAATGGGAGCAACAGTTGACATCCAGAGGCAGCAGAGAATGGAGTTACTGGATCGTCAAATCATGATGTCTCAGGTTGCCCAAATGAGGCGGCAAAGACAGCAGCAGGTATTGCTATACATTCTTTAAGGGTTATATTGTTATAAGAAATACACTTTTTTGGTTCATAGGTCTTGCATTGTTCCTGTTTCTTAAAAATAATGTATTTTTAAATTATTCTCCATCAGTCTTTCATACACTGTTGTACTGCTGATAGCCATTGAAGTAGTTTATATAGCTTTATGTGTTAAAACTGCTTCACAAGATGTGAGCAGAATGTCAGACAATCTTATGGGGATATCAGTACTCCTGGCATTCTGTCACCAAAAATGAGGCTGGAAAGGTGAAGTGATTGCTTCTTGGTGGTATTTAATGAAAGCCATTGTGTAAAGTTAGGAAGTCAAAATGCCCCTGACTCTTCTGAGTATCTGTCTGGTTAGCAGCCTTTTCAGAGAGGATGAAAATTTTCTATGGAATTCCTTTGTTTGTAGGTGTATAGTTTGTTTCTTAAGGGCAGAAATTAAATTGTCTAACTCACAGAGGTAAACCACAAGGGACTTTCTGTTTGCCGTGTTTAATCCTCTTGGTTTATTTCGTTATTGAACGGAATAGCAGAGTCTTTTTATTTTCTGTTTTAGACAAACCAACAAATGCAGATATTCTCAGACTTCTTGTTGTATGGCAGTAAAAACAAGGCAGGTGGTGTCTCAATTTCTGTATCTTAGATGTGTTACTTAGGTGTATATGTTACTAGTGGACAACATGGGCCTTGCCTTGTCCTGTGAGAACTTGTATCGCTCATAATTTACTTACAGCCTAGCAATTTCAAGTCTTCACTGAGTTTTCTTTGCCTGAAACACGGCTCTGTACTGATACACGAGTTCTTCCTGTGTTTGGGATAGTGTAGTGTGAACAGGTATAGCTGTGTTACCCTTAATGCATTCCCAGAATTAGAGGTGTGATGGCATAAAGCTTTGGCCTGCAACTGGAGTATGAATCTTTGTTTCCAGTCCCTGATAACATAATTCTGTTTTTCCTTTTTCCTTAACATTTCAATATGATGAAATTGTTCCTCAAGCAGAAACTTCTAATCTACTTTTCTCTATTCCTATTAAAACGCTAATCAGTTTTAACATAAGAACTGAACTAGAAATTACTCTTGAGTGATTCTTGAATGTTGTAATAAAGATGAATTGAAAGTGTATGTTGGGCTACAAGCAGCTGGGAAGAGTGCAGCCAGGTTTCTTCAGATGTGAGAAAGAAGCCATTTCCAGTTATGAAGGACAGTCTTTCTAACATATCTTTAATTACAAAAAGTGGTAATTAAGTTCAGAACGGTAAATGATAAAAGAGCAGTTGATAACATTTTCTTCTCATCTTGTCCTTTCCCTAGGCTATGAACAGTGAAAGTGGAAAAATGTCTTTTCATGTTTGACTTCAAATAGAATTCTTTAAAAAGGTGGAGGGGTTTGGCTGAAATGCAGGAACACTGTTTGAACATCAGTAAGATGCTTCCCTTTACAAGTTGCTGAAACACTTTCAAGTTACCTTCATGTTTAGCCTTTAACTTGAGCACAGCATTTATTTAACTGGTAGTGCTAATCTGTGAAACCAGCGATCAGAAGGCGATAGGATCAATGTATGAATGTTTCATAGAGGCTCTTCAGAAAAGGTGTGTCATGAAAGCTTTTGACCCACCTGGTGTTTTTTAATGACTCACTCACAGAATTTACTGGTCATCAACTAAGTCACAAAAAGCATCACTCACAAATATTGCTAAGTAGTGGTAAAAATGAAAAACAAACTAATTTCAGTCTCAAAATAATATTTGAAAAGTTGAAAACCATTTTCTGGATTGCTGTACTTGGGCAATTCTTTTGCCTTTAGAGATTTGGCAAGGTGTAATTTGAAGACAGTGGAGTGGAACAGATCATGCTACAGATGAAAGGAATTTAGATGATAATTTTACCTGTGGGAGTGAAGCTGATAAAGAATGCAGATCAGTTTCTTAGACAGTTTTTTTGTGAAATTAAAAATAATAAAAGCTGTGAAGTACGTGTCAGTCGTCAGACAGGGCTTTGAATTACATTCTGGGTAAATGTTGTGTGGAATTCTGAAGTCCCAATGTGCTGTCCGTAGGTAGTGTGCCACAGATGAGATAAATTAACATTTTCTCTCACACTTTCCACTTTGCTTGGTGAGGTAACTTTCTTCTATATGCCATAGTGCAACAATTTTGTTCAGCTGCCCCTTGAGAAGGTGCTCTACTCGTTCTTCCCACTCTTTTACTCTTCAGTTCATCCATTTGAGAAACGAGACAGTGCAGTTTCCCTGGATGTCGGTAGCATTATGGAAGAAGATCAGTGCTTTTAAGGGGGCTGTCTGTGCAATGTTGGCAAACTCTCACAAGAGAGGCCCCTCTCTTAAATAGATGCTTTTTGTAGTAAGTTTATTCTTCGAGTCTTCACAAGAAATTCTGAAAAACATGAGCCTGACAGGTTATGTAAATCAACGTAAAAAGTTAAAATTAAAAAAAAAAAGGAGAAAGAAACTGGGGGAAAAGCCTTTTTCAAAAGTTGTTTTGATGATGATACTATGATACTGAGATGTAAATTGTTTTATCTTTTTTTTTTTTTTTCCCCTGCTGTTCACTAAGCCCTTTTATCCAAAGCAGAATTCACTTTCGATGCTTTCTACAAAAAAGAAAAAGCAAGGAATAATCACCCCAGGATTTCTTTGCTGGCAATTCTTTGAGCTTTATCTTTCCCAGTCTTTTTCTAGCTCAAATGTTCTGGTCTGGAGGAACCTGAAGCATGGAACTGCATGTCTGAGTGCCGGGTTGCCAAACACCTATGACTTTGATGAGTAGATTGAGTGTGTGGTAGAATTTGAAAATAAACCCACCAAGTTCATTACTTGATGTACCTCATTTTAGCTCTTAAATATTCAGTGGCACTGTGTCTGAATATGTTGCTAGAAACTGTTATGTTGATAGTTTCTCAGGGGAATGTGGTTAAATGGTGACTGGTTTTTGTGTTGGTTTCTAGTTGCTGTGGATACAGTCCTTAAATACATGGTAGTGTTTATCCAGAAAACTTTCTAGATCTTACTGTGTTCTTTATTTCCTCCTGTGGATATTGCTGGGAAATTATGATCTTGTCCCAGGTGAATTACTTAGCATCACCTACATTCACCTTTAAAGGCAGTAGAATAAAATGTGTGCCATATGTATTCATTCTCTAAAAAAATACCAGCTTGCCATTTTGTTACTGCTTTTAAAACTTCACTTTCTTAATTATTTTCTTTCATGCTCTTTTGTCTATCCTATTTTGTAAATAGTTTGTAATGTTTTTCTTTTTTCCCATGATCTGATCTCATGTTCCCCTTCATATCACTGTCACATTTTCATTCCCCACTCTGTTATTTTCCTCCCACATTTTCTCACATCTTTACCTTCATCTCTCTTGTTTCCCATAATTTCTATTTGCTCCTATATGAAATGCTTCTTCACTTTGGGGGAAGTTCTCTCCCATCATGTCTGACCACCAGTAAGCATTTGCTATTTTATCCTTTTGATACTGTAATATTGATAAAAATTTTGGTCTTCTTCTCCTGGTGTTTCTATTTCTAGATCTTTAATTTCCCAGAATTTTTCTAAAGTTTATCTTTCTGTAACCCAAATGAAACCCTGGTGGGAAAAGGGAAGCAACTGCTGCATCTGTGCACCAGTGTGGATATCAGGGGGTCAACTTGACTTTCACTTCCCGTTGAGAATCTTGAGGGGAGGCTGGCAGATGGCCAAATTGCAAATAGATAGGGAAGATTCTGTGCCTGGGTGGTATTGGCTGCACTGACGTCACTGCGGACGGTTATGAGGGAGGTGGTGGAAGGTTGCATAAAGGTAGACAGTGCCTTCTTTAGCTGGCACTAAATAGAACTTCTTGGAGCACTCCCCCTGTGCCCATTTGAGATGGATGGTGTATCAACCTCAGTCCCTTCATCTTGAAAAAATGGGTTTTGTATCTGCAGAGCATTTTTGCTGAGTGCGTTGAAGACATCATATTGCCTCCTTCTTGGCTTCTCTGAAGTGCCTTGGATCAGGGAAGAGCTTCACCAGGTTGCTCCAAACTGTAACAAGCCTACAGCCATATATTAAAATCTTCATTTCACTACCTCTCTTTCTACCCTCCTGGCCGCTTTAAGCTTATGTTGTATTTTCCCTCCTGTCTTTTTGTTCTTCTCTTCCAGCTGCCATTAATTTTCACTGAGGCCAGATTCTCCTTAGATTGATACCACATGGTATCTCATATGTATATCTCATCTTCATCATATATAGGATTCTGCTGCTTGCAAAGAGCAGACTTCTATAGCAAAGCGACTTCCTCTAATTGTTCATTCATTAGACGTCTTTCTCCTGGGACACTGGAGAGATGCTCTGTGGGTAGGCACACTGAGTGTCTTTATTGTTATGGGGAGCCTCATATCCTGAGCAGTTTGCAAGTTTCATATTTTGTCAACTAAGGACTGTGAGGCTAGATTGGTAATTTACCTTCTGGTTATATCTAAGCAATAAACTCCTGACCTTGGAAAAAAAAATAGATTAATGGAACAAAGAGTTTCCTGGCTCAAGAATTCTTCCTCAGGAATGTTATCCTCATTCATGATGGTAGAAAAGAAATCCCCCAGTGAATATACTCCCAGACAGTCCAATTCTGGTTTTTCAAAGTGAAGAACCAGACCTGGGCATATTCTTTAGTTCTCCTACTGGCACTAAGGTGGCACTTCAATGAAGTCTTCTTGAATAACTTCACAAGTTTAAGTACCAACAAGAAGTCCTTCAAACAGATATTTTGAACCATGAAGACCTTCTGCAACTTTTATACATTGCCAAGTCCACAAAAACTCTTGCTCTCACAGCCAGGACTTTGGATGGAAGCACCTTTTCCATTTTGTTCCACAAGTGTATGTATCATTGTCAGGAAGGAAATTACCAGACTGCTTTACCTGAATAAATGAGTGAGACTTTAGGCCAAGTGTCACATGAAGTCTTTTTCTCTAATTAGGTTTCCATTCCAATCAGTCTGTGTTACCTAAGGCTTCTTTGGGGTTTTGTGACATATTTGAATAGAAACTGCCTTTAGCAACACTTCCATAAACTCCAAGGACACTGATACGTAGAGTACCAATAGGATAAAAAAGCTTTTGTGCCCAGACTCATGGGATGTATGTGCACAGGATTTGACATCATATTTTTAAAGAATTGTGTTAACCAGTGAGTGATTTACAGATTCATTTCAGCCCATGAATGAAGCTTGTATGCTGCAGCAATAATCACTGTGGCTAAATTTAGACTGAGTATTCCATCACTCTTCCCTTCCTCTGCATGCCAATGTACATGTGTGGACACGTTTTGAAATAACAGCTTCCATTTTTGTAGAGAAAACAATATCTTTTCCATCAGACCTGTGTGTCTTGAACTCATCCTTTGCTTTTTTTGCACTCTCCTGGCATTTTCAAGCCTTGATTATTCTCGGTAATTGTTTAATACTATTTTCTTTGTGTTGAAAATAAACTTGGATTTATTGAAAGAGTTTATTGGGTGTAAAAACTGCATATGCTGCTGATATTGGCATGCCTGAACTCTGTTTTTTAACTGTTTCATTTCAATAATGTATTTGCAGCAACTGATAACCCATTGCTATTTAGACATTGTGGATTATTTTGCTGTATAACTTCTTTCATGGATTCTAGGTGTGAAATTTAAACATTTTTATTTCCAGAGTCCTGATCCAGGTAATGAACAATTTATCACTATATAGACTACCACAAAAACTTCAGGTTTCTGCCTTTTTGGTGGAAGCTGGCAATTCCACGAGCTGACAAACACTAGAGCCAACAGTCAGTAGTACAACTAGAATAAGCTGAGTGTGTCTCATTAACAGCCAGCTGTCACAATCACAAGATTGACTTTCTCTATCTCCTACTCATTGGTACCATCCTGCTCATATATTGAACAATCCTTTTTCTCTTAGACTGGAATTATGAAATTCTCTTTGTTTCTGACTCGGCTTTTGAGCTATAGCCTTTGAATTTGGTTTAATATTTGTAATCAGCTTACCTAGAGAAGCAGCGGTTGGACAGTTTTCTAAAGCAAAACACTGTTTTATTTCAAAGCAAATTGTTTAAGAAATAGAGTATGTTTATTCTCCCGTGTGATTGGTCTATATTCCCTTGCTCTGGCAGTTTAACTAGAGGCAATTTCTTATAAAAAAGCTTATGGCATACAAATCTCCCCAGACATTTCCAGAGTATTTAATTCACTGTTGCTGGATCAAGTCCTGTTTACAGAAGGCAGAGGTTTTTTAGGTGTACTTGTCTCTTCATTTCTAATGAACATGGGGCAAATAATGCATCCATTTTGGGGGCAGTCGGTTATTGGATTCTCTGTTGTCCCTCCAGTCTGCACTGAGAGAGTCTTGACGGGCCATTTCTTCTTCTAGAGTGCCGTTTTTCGTAGTATGTAGTAAAAAAGAAGCCTGTGGTTCAGGTAGCACATGGTCCTCCTTAATATGCAGGTTTTCTGGTTTGAGCTCTGATACTCGCACGTAACAACTGTGAGCTGGTTCCACCCCTTGTTCCTTAATGTGCTGCTGTGGTGGCTTAAGCCCAGCCAGCAACTAAGCACCACACAGCCGCTCTCACCTCCCCCTGCCACCCTGGTGGAGAGGCAAGGAGAATCAAAACGAAGTTGAGATAAGAACAGTAAGAAACAAAGTAAAATGTTGTTGTAGTATTAGTAGTAATAATAATAATAATAAATTTTAAAAACCAAACATGATGCACAATACAATTGCTCAGCACTGGCTGACAGAGGCCAGACCCCGTTCCCTTACCTGGATCAGCCCTCCTTTTGGTTAACTCACACAGTCCATATACTGGGCATGGTGTTCTATCGTGTGGAACGTCCTTTTGTCCAGTTCAGTTCACCTGTCCCAGCTATGCAACCTTCCAGTTCTTTTTTGTGTATCTCCTCACTGGCAGAGCATGAGACAAACAAAAAATAGTCCTTCACTTAGGATAAATACAGCTTAGCAAACCCCAAAATATCAGTGTGTTACCAACATTATACTGAATCCAAAACACAGCACTAGCAGCTGCTGAGAAGAAGTGAACTCTATCCCAGCTGAAATCAGGACATATACCTTAAGAGGTGCTATAGGTGCAAAGTGTTGCAGATGACACCTTGTATATTGACTTTGAGATGCCAACAAATGGAAGCTACTCCTCTTTGCACCCTAAGACAGAACTTGAACCTTCACATCCCAGAATGGGATGCTGATCTGGTTTTTTTCCCTATGTCATCACAGACTAGCCTTTTACATACTAAGGAATGTGCTTATGTAGTATTTTGGAGAATTTAGGTTTTAGTTTCCTTTGTGCCAAGAGTTTGTTATCTCAGCTTGTCAAATCAAAACAATTTTAAAACTCTGATTTCTCACTTTGGTTCCCGTCTCTACTTATTCCTTACTACTCTTTGAAAAGGTTTTTGCATAGGAGGTGAGTGTAGAAATATGTCTAATCATCATGCTTTAATACCAGTTCAACAGCCCACATCCAAAGAGCCATGGGGTAAGGATTAAAAATGACTCTGTTTTGTGCAAAATGTCTAAAACAGAGCTAAAGTTATTTCCTCAAGTACAGACTCCCATGTTCGTGCTGGTGGACCTGCCTTCAGCATTTGGAACACTGGACACCCCCAGTGTCACGCCAGTGCTGAAATCCCTTCCATTGTCTCTCAGGCAGCTTCAGAAGCCAGATTAAGGTGTTCCTTCTAGATTTCAAAGGAAATAGCTGATCAGGCTTCAGAAGAGACCACATGTGGATTTCTGAACTTCTGTGTCACATGAGCTCCTCAGAGACAATGCAGGCATCAAAGTTCAGGATGCAGAAACCAAGAGCTGGAGGCAGAGCCTTTTGGCTGAATAGACTTGTCTGTAGGATAAATTTCCAGAGAAAGTAGAATATCATTAGAAATTGCTGGAGTGCTTTACTTCGTGAAAAACTATTTCTGTCATTAAGAACAATGCTTAGAACACTAATACTGTTATGCTTCTACCCCCTTTCAAAAGAGGGAAGTTATTAAAGTAAGAGGAAAACAAAACACAAAAAAAGGTCTCCCCAAACAACCAAAAAACCAGAAGAGTTTTATCTTCACAAAAAGAGGCAGGCTAGACTTTGAGTAAGTGTACTGGAAATTTCACAATTTTTATCTCTTATGCAATGTTTAGGGCAGCAGATATCATGTCATCCAAGGCTATGCTTTTATTTTGTTTATATCATCAGTATGTGGACTTTGGAGTCAATACATTTTTGAAAAATCTGTGCCAGAAAAGCAAGTCAATGTTTCTTATTTTCAGTATATTTTTTAATGAAGCTTTATATGAAAAAAGTAAGGCAATATTTATGTCTTTAGTAAGTAAAGACTTCTATACAGAGTGGAATATTTTACGAAC
Organism: Callaeas wilsoni; assembly: GCA_013398955.1. NCBI lineage: Eukaryota > Metazoa > Chordata > Aves > Passeriformes > Callaeidae > Callaeas > Callaeas wilsoni. The sequence goes on along the minus strand of VWPU01009600.1, from coordinate 53,649 downwards.
ATAACTTTAAAAGGTGAAATGCAAAGCAATTTCCTTTTTTTTTCTTTCACTGCGGTTGTTATGTTAAAAAAGGTGAACAGGACATATCAGGAGGTGCTTCCTGTTTGTGCAAACAGATGACAAGTTGGCATTAACCATCTACAGGAGATAACATTTTCAAAATATCTTAACCGCATGCATCACTTTCAAGAGGATTTTTATAAAGCCTTTCATTTCTTTTGAAAATTTATTGAAAATCTCATCTAAATATGTGCATATCTGAAAGCTACATAACTGGATATTTGTTAATTGTCCATAATACAACACTTTTATTTGTCAAGCTTTGGATAAGAAGTGCTTTTACAAAATACGCCATGTGTGTACGTGGTAAACAGGTTGAACTGTTTTTCAAAACAGAGAGGAAGGAGATTATCTGAAAAGAAGTGGCATAACTAGGGTTTTAGCAGGCTGTACAATCAGAGACATTTGCTAGCTCTAGATAATTTTTCCTTATTCTGTAGGAAAGGAGAATACTTCTTTCTTGTAAACAGAATTGTCCCAGGCACCACTTAAAGAAAAAAACAACCCAAATAAAAAAAAAAAATCCAGGATGTGACCTCAGAAGGCACAGCTTCTGTACGTAAAGCCTTGGCAGCTATCCAAGAGTAAATCATCAATATGGCATTTCCTTAAAACCTTTTCTGTAATGAAGAGCTGCTATTTTCCCATTCCTTTAGTCCAGTCCATTCTTAAATCTCATTCTTTGGTCATCGAAACTTGTGCCGAGTTTGTTGTCTTCCTGTAACGGATGTTCCGACATCACCAGTGTTCTCCTAATCCACTTCCAATAGCGGTTTATTAGAGACCAGTACAATTATTTCCTTGGTATGTTTGTCTCCTATCAGGCAGTAACAAAGAACTTACAATCAACTGACTGACCCAGTCTGTGCTGCTAACCAAAGGAAACTTCAGAATTTTTCTATACTTAAAAAATTACAGCATAGAATTAAAGGGGGAAAAAGGCTTATAGGCCTTTCTTTGGTTTGTCTTGTCACCCTTCTAGTCAAATAATTAATGAAGCAGTGCTTTTGTCAAGTCTTTTTCCTGATGACATGTCAAGGACTAAGTTGTGAACAGAGACTTATAAGGGCCCAGGAACCAAATTGTGTACAGTGTTTTTGTAAATCATAGTCTAGAATTTTTTAGTGCTTCTCATTCTCTAGCAGTACACCTGCACTGGCTGCTCCCCGACACTGAAGATCAGGACCAAGAAAAATGTTGCCTGACGTAATCTCAGTGCAAGATATCCCAAGTCTCTCAGTTGTGGAATCTGGCCCTGGGTGTAAGAGGTTTAATGCATCCTCCTTACCTAGTCCCAGGTCATGTTAAGTCCCAGCCCCCAAACCATGTAGTGTTAAACTTAATTCTTTTTATAACAAACTGGCAACCAGAATCACAGAAGAACTGCCTGGATTTCACTAAATGAATTGGACTGGCACATACTTGTCACTGAAAGTGTTGCTCAGAAGAGGAGCTTACATAGTGGACCCTTGAGCATCCTCACTGCTTATTGCTTTGGACCACTCCAGAGAGCTCTGTTATCTGAGACAAAGCTCCTGTGGAGTGTGAGGAGATTGGTGTGAGCTCCTCTGTGCTGTTGGGTGCTGGTGCTGAGGTCAAGTATAATGTGAAATGCTTAAATATGGTTTGCTGATTCCCCAGAAGGGACTCTCAGATGGTTTAGAAGCATCGCTTATGTAAATTAATCAGACTGGATGTCTTCATGTGAAATCTTCCTGACTTCTCACAAGTAAGTGTGGTAGCACAATGTAAAACCACTGCAGTACAGAAGTTATTATAAAATTATGAAGGGGAGGTCTGCAAAATAATTGCTGTGAGGCAAGAAGGAATATTGATCTGGAAATCTCCTTCTGTGCATTTTTTTAACTGGAATTTGCAATATTTACTTAATGTTAGGACCTTATTTGGTGCTTGGTATGGCTCAATTTAAAACAAATCTTCATGTATTTTTGCTGTGATAGTTCAGGTTGCCTAAAGGTCTTTGCACAGTCACTGTCATCCTGTAAATCCATAGCCTTGGTCTCCATCTTCTGTGGATTTAAGACATTAGCTGCACTTCCCAGTTTTTCCTTACCTTTGTGAGATTGGCCACATTACCAGTCCCATAGTTCCTGCTGCAGTTCCTTGACTCCCTGCTCTTTTGAGCCTGACCTTGTGGATATGTGTCATCTAATTAGAGGCAAGACTGTGAAGTCTTGCAGTTAAGATAAATGATCCTAATGCGCCTGGTTTTGGTGCAGTTTAAAGTAATACATGGATGAGAAGTGGACCATAATGTTGGGATTAATCCTAACCATCAGTGTTCACATACCATTAAATGTTGGACATTTTTCCCTCATTAATATAGTTGAGAACTGATAGATTATGTTTATCACAGTTTCCAAAGGTAATTGAAATACTTGATTTTGATCTAATTTGTCTAGTCTGTTTTTTTCTGGGAAGGGGTTAGTGGTTTTCACATGGAATTCTTACTAATGCTTCAGTCAGCATCTGTAGTTTATCAAAGTATCTGCTGTAAACCTTCAAAACTAAATAGTTGTATTTGTAAGGAAACTGCAGTTCTTATTGAAAATAATGAATTCTGTGTAAAGGCAAACTGTATTGTAAGCTTAAGGTAAGGAAGTAGACAAGTCCATCTGTAGTGTTAGGTGACAGAGCACAGGACGGGGAGGATGCAAAACCAAACTGGAACAGGTAGCTCAGTATTGAAGCTCAGGGCACTGCTGGAAAGGTATTTATTTTGGTCTTCAGATACACGGAAATAAAGGTAAATTAATATTTATTGTAGATTTTATATCTGATATACATTATTCTATATGACTTACGGTGCTTCAAAGGAATGCGTCATAGTCCTGTTAATGTTTTTACCAATTCAATGTGAATTACTTGTGGCAGCATTACTTTCTCCTCCTCAAGTCATCTCTAAATAATAAAAGCAGGTAAAGCAGCATTAGTGCAGCGCTCTCACTGAACTGTAGAGCTTAGTAGACTGTGAGAAATTCAAAGTTCATGAATTAAAACAACATAATTCTGAGTTACGGGAAATTACAGGTGGGGAAGTACAGGAGACAGTTTCCCAACACCACAAGGTAGTGCGATGTTGTCAGCAGAAGATCTGAGATCCCTCTTTCTCCTTAGGCTTATCCTCCAAACCAGTCCTCCTTTTCACTACGCTATGCTGTGTGACTAACACAAGACTTACACAGAATCCTTTGGTCAAAACCTCATGAATGTTCAGCAAATGTTTTATACAGTATGGGAAATGTAGACACATAATTTTTTTAAATTCAAATTCACTAACAGTGGAATCTATGTCTTGAAAATGGGTGATGGCTTCTGGCTATTTCACATCTTCACAGGGAAAAATGTACTCAAGTATAGAAGGGACTAGAACATTTCTCAAGCTGATGTTTCAAATCTCATGACTCTTCAAAAGCTTTTTTAAGTGTGCCATTGTACTGCCCCCTGTGGTGTCTGGGCTGATTGGGTCTCCTCTGGAGAGCAAGGAAGGAAACAAAGGAAAGGGCAGGAATGCTAATTTTTTTTTTTTTTTTTTTTTATGGTCTAGGAGCACATTTAGCTGTTGCTGATCTGATTGAGCAGAGAGGATTTAATGCTCTAAGGGAACATAAAGACAGGAAGAGCACTCTGGGAGACAAGAAAAGAAAAAACTCTCATAAGAGGAAGGCCTTCTGAGAAACAACGTTATAGAACTAAAATAGAGCAACTAGAGGAAGGAAGACCATGTCCTATATATACAGAAAGGGAGGGGGATTTTCTCCATAGTAACAGGGAGAGCAGGGGAGGAGGAAAAGGACAACACAAACTGAAGAAGATGTTTCAACAAACTATACAAAAGAGAGATTGGGGTTTGCTCTTACCTGCTCACAGGATCAATGGGCCTTGTGTGATACAAAATCCCTTCAAAAATGTTTGTTTAAGCTAATGACATGAGGATTCATTATTTCTGGACAATTATAAAGCTTGTACTTCAGTATTTCTTCTTTATGTTCCAAATGTCTTACTATCACAAGAGTCGAAGCTTGATTGTTAAGAGGAAGTTTCAGTTCTGTGATTTGCACTGTACCTATGTTACTGCTGTGTATTTGCACTATTACTATGTAGTTACAAGAGGTTTTGGCACTGGAACATGGCCAGGTTTTGCAACAATATTTAATACATGGAAGTTAGGTAAATGTGGTGGGTCTGTAGGTCACCCTGGTGTCACAGAAGTAGTCATTTGCATGTAAGTCCCAGATGTCCTGGAGGTTGGATTTATTCTGAGTTTCCTGATGTGATTTTGCTGATGCACTGAGAAGTCCCTTTTGCTTTTTTCCTCTCACTTACTTCTTGCACTCTTTTCCCCTCATTAACTCCAGCAGCAATTTTCCAAAGTACTTGCAGGACCTGCTGTTGCACCTCTTGCCAGGCAAACCCCTGTTAGTAAAGGCAGCTGCCTTTCAGCCTCAGAAACCTAGCACTGTACTAAACCGCATCTATCCCAATGGATCTGAAACATCTTTTTCTCCTTCTGGTAACACTTTTCCTTAGTTTGCAGTGATTATTTCAATTAACTAGTAAAGCAGTAACCAGTCCAATTTTTGCTTCATAGGAGACTACAGCAGTTTTTGTTGTTTAAAATAAAGTACTTTACTTAAACATCTGCGTTCAATATTATGTGGTACAGATGATCTTTTTGTTTAAAATATTTGTAGTTCTTTTTACAAAGACTGACAGCAGTGTCTGCTTTCAGGGTGGGATGATTAACTGGAATAGACTGTTTCCTCCTTTACGTCATAGACATAATGCAAATTATCAAGATCATCGCCCGTCTGAACAAGGCATACCTCCACCTACTGAGGTTTCTGAAGAGCAGGTAAACACTTTCTATTTTAAAATGGCATTAAAAATGGTTAGGAATTAACTCTACTAATTTTTTATCATCTCTTTACACAGTTTCCCTAACGATTTCTATAGCAGCACAAATTGGAATATAAGGTAATGGTCACAATATAGAGACAGCGTATTGTCATGACCACCCAAACCAGTGTTACAGAGCTACTGGGGAGTTTCTACTTTTATGTGTTACTGCTTGTATTTTGTATTTAAAGATGTGATGGTTTCAGTAGTGGAAACTACTCAAATCTGATAAACTAAATGTTTCAAAGAAGGAAGAATGATAAATAAATTTCATTATTTGTCACGTAGACATCATCTTCGCTGAAGTCCCCAGCTTAAGTTTCCAATTCAGTCATATTGGTTTTTTTTAAATAAGAATGTTATCCAGCTGTGGACTGCAAAACACATTTGGGCTAAAACTTGGATGTTTCCCTCAATAATGTGGTAGACTGATTCCTTACACTGATCCACAGAGAAGTTTATGTCCTTTCTATCAAGTATAGATTTAGACTTCTAGACTTTTGTTGATAGTTTTATTCTCAAAAGAGATGATTATTTACTCAGAAATTTGAGAATTTAAGATCAGTCTTATTCCACATTCAGGATTTATTGCATGCAATCAAGTTCCCCAGGTTGTAGCCTACCTGCAGTTAGCTGTATTGGCCATTTTGTAGTTTAAGGTCTCTGCTACCCTTGAACAAGAGTAGGTTTCTTTCCCTTTTTCCTTTTTTATACGGAGTTAAGTCAACATTTGGTAGCAGCACTGTCATTTTTAGTTTAAAACTGAGCTTGTCCCTAACAGAAGTCTTTTCTGTGATCTGATTTCTAGCTTTGACTCAATGTTAGATTATATTCAAAATGTTCAAAACTTTTAACTGCACTTTTGACTGCAAACCTGCTGGGCTACATCTAGAAAGGAAAAAAAACCCCAAACACCCAACCAAAAAAACCCCCCCCAGAAAACAACAAAACCTCAACTAACAAACAAAAAAGAAAATAAAAATAAAAACCCCACACCAAAAAGCACCTTCTGAGACAAAACCCAGAAACTTCGTTTTCGCTGTCCTGAAAGCCTACTCAGTGCCAGTATGGGATGGACCAAAAGATTTCCCTGCTGGGTTGACTTACTTATTTGTTTTATTGATGAATTCTGCTTATGAGGACTTTTATTTTTGGGCTGAAACTAATGAAATAGTTACTAGTCTGACTTTTGCTGGATTCTTACCCAAGGCCTTTAGGCCCAGATTTATGAAAGCAATATACACTTACATTTTCTGATGCATTGAGAATGCTCACCTGATTGTTGTCATTTGCAAGGCTCTGGTTACCCTGCAAAGAAAAAGTCATAAAAGCTCTTTCGGTTTTTCAGGACTGTACTAATAACGACACAAGTCCTAAAATGGCAGAAATGAAAGGGTTTCATCTGTTCATCACATTCAAGTCTGTGAGCATTTGCAGTGCTTTTGGTACAAAAATCTCTGCATTTCTTGTGGGGTTTTAGCACCTTAAGTTACTGTTGCCAGTTGCACATCTCTGTTTCCTGGAGCTGGATTCAGTTCCTGTGGTTAAAATACGCTCAGATGAAAAGAAGTTTTTGTTATAACTATTCCTCTTGATGCTCAATGAGTATTTCTGTAAATAGGAATGTTGCAATTCCATTTACCATTTCTTAAAGTTAGAATTCACGGCAACTGCAGTAAAAACCTTACTTCTGAAGTGTGTTTCTGTGGTTAGCTTTTATTCCACTGCCTGCCCTTTTTCTCATAAAAAACACAATCTTAGATGAAAAATAAGAGTTACAGGTTATGAAATCAAGTTTGGTGTTAAACTATTGTTGCAGAAGTGTCGAAAGTAACAATTCATTTCTCTCCTTACGAGAAAGTGAGAAAGTAGCATTGGTTGCAAGGTGGATGTTGTGACAACCAAGGTAGATGTTCTCAAACATGTTGTGATGGTGTATTTATATTAAGAAAAGCAGGACCCACGTCTCTGGGCAAACTTGGCAGTTGTATATTTCTCAGTAAGTCACCAAAGCAGAGACGACTAAAAATACTGAAAGTTCTGGAGGTGTCTTAGAGGAAAGAAAAGCTGCTTTTGGTGGCAACTTTCTTTTAAAAATACTTTCAGTGCTAGTGCTACACATTGGTCTTGCACCCTGGGAAGATTCCTCTTGAGGTGTGTACAGCCTCTTTGGCGTTCTTGCTCAACTTCAGTCTGCTGCTGCAAGCAGAGGAGGAGTAGCAGTAGCTCTCTAACAGCTCCTGTAGCCCAGGACTTCCAGGTTCAGGAGCTTGGTATCTGGTCATAAGGTCCTTTGAAGCAGGACAAGGAATGCTTTATGCTGCCAGTGGCCACAGTTAATTTTACACGCCATTCCCTGCCCTCCCACACCTTGTTTTTCCATTTCTGGAAGATTAATTATAAAAGTGAATGAGTTATATTGTGACTTTCAGTCACACCAAAGTGAGGCTTGTAGATTTTAAATGTACTTTAAATTGGTACTTAACCATAAATTAAATTTGGTTATGCACGCATTGCCTTTTTACATGTTGTGCTTTGAATATCTGTTAACACAGAGCATAAAGGTTAGGTGCCAAGTACGTGGGCTGGTCAAGTGGTTATTGATTTAACAAAATCGCTGTCTTAATGTGCCCTTTTCCATGTAATTCTTCCATCAGATGTCATTGATTTTTACTTTGCAGAAGTTTTTTCAAAAAAGTCCTGTTTTGAGTATATGTAGAAGCCCTCCAAGAATTTTACTAAACAAATTTAAGTATTGTACTGCCTCTATTTTAGGACTAACTTCAAGGTTTATTTTAAAAACCCCAGCACCTGGAATGAATAGTTTTGAGGTTTTTTAATGCCCACTGAAGAAGTGGATCTTTTGAAGGAAAATCGCTGAAGATGTCTGAATAGATTTTCTCATCTGCTCTATAATTCTGTGTTTTGGTCAATGTTGGTTTCTTGAGATCTTGTTCTTGTCAAGAGCAGCAAGCCCCCAGGTCAGACTGTAGTTGTCATGGTACCACGCTCTGGATTTTACTCTTCTTTCAAAACTGGACCAGCCAGGAAAATACAGATGTGGCATTTTCTGCAATCAGCTTTGAATTAAATGGCGGAAAGCGGTCATCTCTGTGGCAACATTTTCAAGCACACTGTCCCAGATAGGTCTTTCATCAGTGGAAAAGTGACTTCTGACATTATTGACTAATGTGCACACAGCATGAATAAAACTCTGGTTTTAAAGTGGTGTTACATTATTTCTTTTCCAGGTCGCACGACTTATGGAAATGGGATTTTCCAGAGGAGATGCTCTAGAAGCTCTGAGGGCTTCAAATAATGACTTAAATGTAGCCACTAATTTTCTACTGCAGCACTGATGGTTTTCTGTGTGAAGGAACTTCACCTGATGGGTTTGTACATGCCTGGGAGAGGATCAAAGCCACCTGCTGGGCAGACTCACCAAGGTCAGCCCCGCAAGAGCGTCTGAAGAGAGAAATGGCTCCACGTGACTGGTGACTCAGAGTGATGTTAAGAAATGATGTGAACTGTTCCCAAGCCTTCGGATCACTTGATGGTTTCTAGTCTGGTTATCCTTTTCAAAGTAACTTTAGTTTCTACTTGTTACTGGATATCACCTAAATTTATTTTTAAATAAAATAGGTGGGTTTTTTCTTGTAAATCCTTGTTAGACATGTTATCAGACTTAATGACTAGGAAAAAAAAAAAAGCTCCAACTACAACAAGTAGATTTACCTGTCAAGAAAAATCGTATTTTCTTCATTTACAAGTCTAATTTCTCTAGCTTAAATGTTATTTTACAGTACTTGATTTTTTATTACAGTAATAAGAGGTTTGAAGATCACTTAATTTTCAACTCAGTAAAGGGTTATGGGACTATTATGTCATTCTTTGCAAAGTTTTATTAATGCCTGTAATATTTGATTTCTCAAATTTCTTTTTGAATAAAAGTTGTCATTCAGCACATAATACACAGATAGGATGAGAGAAAATTCATGTGTGTATGGTGAGCTATGGCAAGTGACCAATGTAAATCTGAATTTTTACAAACTGAGTGAATTGCTGTTAAAATACGGGTCATGAAGATACTCACTGGAAGCAATAAAGGTGAATCGAATGATGCAATAAGATCAGAACTGGAATGACGTGAATGACTTCCATGGCTAATGCAGAGAGGACTTCTGTAACAGTGGATGTATGCGGCGTCCTGTGTGCTGCTTTCATTTGTTTTTAGCTGGCTACATAGTGTCTTGAAAGAAATTATAAAAAGCTAACTTTTTAATATATAATTCTAGTTTTCTAGTGTCAGAGATGAGGATGGCCCTGCATTTGCTGAATTCTCACTGTCTGAAGCAACTTAGTGTTGACCACAGGCTGGAACATTAACATCAGGGGTGATTCAGGCTGGCACAGGAGGCAACAGGACGAAAGTGCCAAGCTTGTGCCATGTTGAGTTTGACCTTTAGATTGATTCCTGGATCAGCTTGCTTGGCTTGACTCTTGGAAGTGCTCAGTATTAGCACCTTAGGAGTTGCAGGAGATGGGGTGGAGAGAGGGGAGCATCTATAAAACCAGCCTGAAGGAATACAAGATTTCAAAGTGCAACTCTGTGAAGCCAATCTGCACACATATCTTACGCATTTCATGTGTGTTTCTGTAAGTACTCGTGTGTGTACAGCGTGTGCATATGTGTCTGTTTACATACACACAGGCATATTTAATACGTACATAACATTTAAGTGACACATAGGTCATAAGAAGTGTAACAGAGGCAATAACAGGTGCATAGGGGATGTTTTGGAAATCCAGATGAACTCTGTGTACCACAGTACAGATCTTCGCAGTCTCACTTGGCCTGAAAAATGTACCAGGAAATTACAGGACAAGATTTAGGGGAAGAGAGAGAGATACTTCTCTTTTCCTTTTTTTAATTGACTGATAAAACTGAAAACAGTCCTTCAGGCATACAAGTCCTTATCTAGAAATTGCATCAATTGCAGCTTTCAGCACATGACACAGTTTTTAATTAAGTCAGTGTTCTGTATGTATTTCTTTGTTATTTTCCAGTGGGTGAGGTAAGGGGTTTTTGGAATGACAGTGTGTTTTCTTGGACTTTGATCAATCTCCTTCAGGGGTTTGCTTGTTTTTATGATCATATTATTTAGGAAGGGTCTGCTTTTTAATTGAAAGGCTTTGCTTGTGTGAAGGTGATGCTATGTGTGTGTGTTGGCCACAGACACTTCTGTACCCGGGTGTCCTGGCTAAAACCCCAACACCAGGGAACTCTGGAAACCTGCTGTCTTAGAAAACAAAGGATACATGAAAGAAAAAGAAGTCCTACCATAATTTGTATATGCAGACTGGTTAAATGTTTTGAAACAAGTATAGGTTTTAGTTTTGAAACATACTGATTCTTCCTTCACAAATATTTTATCCAAAAGTAGCAATAGAGACTGGTGAATTACTTCAGAAATCAAATTTGATCTGTAGGAAATAGAAGTCCACCTATCCCAGGGTAAATAAATATGAGCCCTCTTCAGACATTGCCCTGCTTTAGGGACAAGCACAAAGAGTATTTATTCCTTGGAATTTTAAAATGTGTTGAGTGGCATATGGGATATGTAAGTGGATAATCTCCAAGTCTAAATCCTCTGTTACTGTTGCCTGTACAGGGGGTATTCAAATGTCACAGTTGTGTGGAAAATCCCGTTTTGCTGGGCATTCTGCAAAACATGGTTAAACCTAGGGGGTAAAATGCAGGTCTTGGTGATGTCAGTTGAAAACTCCACTTGACAACTGTGAGAAAAGTTTGTGTTCAAAATATTTCCAGGGTTGTGATTTCCAATTAAAAAAAAAAAAAAAAGAAGTGGTAAAAGAAAAGGTCTCAGATGCTGTTGAAAACAGTTCCTGTTTCATGCAAGAACCATAGAAGAAAGATTGACACATTAGGGCTGGAAAACAACTCAGTTTCCACTTGATGGTGAAATTTTCAAGAACTGTTTCTGGGAATGTGAGGAGTGTGTTCTTCACAGCCTACACAGAATTTGTCTGATACAGTTTTGAATGTCTCATCACACAGTTTCTAATCTGTGTGTGGCACAAGCCGTATTTTTTGGGCAGCATAAAGAATGCAAAATACTTTTCTACGGATTGGATTTTAAATCCCTAGAAAATTCACTCTAGTTGTAGTAAAGCCAAGATTTGATATTTTGAAATAAAAGTAGTTGCTGCTGTTAAAATTTCCCTACTAGACTGGGAATGTCATCTCATGAGACAGCACTGGAGTAACTTACTGGGGACTTTCCTACACAGTTATGTGACACTTTGAAATACACCCACAGTGAAGTTGATATTTGTGGAAATCTACCTGATAAACTACCAGACTCAGGTTCTCAAGCCTTAACTTTTTGCCAAGATGGAGATTGATTGGTCTCAAGACCTACCAAAAGCATTTTCCTTCCTCAAAACAAGCGTTAAAGGCTGCCTGTTACTGAGCGAGCACAGGGACTGTCGCAGCTGGTTCATGCACCAGCCTGTGCTGTCTAGCACTTACCAGTGCCTTTTGGAACATGTGGTGGCGAAAAAGGCTTGTTATTTTTGTCTGGAACAGAAGAATGAGCCAGAAAAATTTACCCAACATGGGTACTGCACAAAGGGCAACATTTCTGGCTCTGTATATGTATGTATGTATATGTATATATATACATATATTTGTATGTATATGTATATATATATATATATGATTTTATATATATGCATATATGTGTGTATGCATGTGTATATATACAGAGAGTGAGTGAGAATATTTATGTATTGGTTCGATGCATTTAAGTGGAGCTAAGAGTTTGTTAAAGAAAATTAAAAGTCTGTATTCAAAGACCCCCCCTCTCTCAAACGTGTGTATTTGGAGTATCTGTGCAGTTGCAAAGGCACCAAGCTTTGGAAACGCTCCAAACTACAACTCCTGTGTTGGGGGGACAACCACATCTGTTTGAGGATAAATAAATGCATGGCATTCGTTTGAACTAATAGAGGGATTTGATACAAAAGTGCAATTAATTTCTTGTGTCTTCTTCCACAAGAAAAACCTACATGAGATTAGCTTTCTTTAACTGGGTGGCCACAGTAATCAGTATTTTATATAAATGAGCTTAAGTACTATTTTACTAGGAGAGTCACATGAACAAACGTGCATGTATATTTATTTTTATGTGTGTGTGTGTGTGTATAAAGTGTGTGTACATTTACTTACAAAATGCTGGTTTACTTTTTAGTAGGATTACATTCCTCCTGTTTCCATATATAAAGGGATTCTTTGACCACAGAAAGCCCACTCTGAAACTCAAAGAGGGTGTGTGCTTCCAGCAGTGTTTGGTGCAAATATGAGGTAAGACACCAGTGGTGGGAGCAGAGGAATGTTACGGCCGGACAAATGGGTGTGACTGTTTAGAATCTCAACACATTGGTAGTTCAGCTGTCATCATTAGTTTTCCAGAGAAGAGTTTTAAGAGGAAGAAGTTGATTTGACTCACACCTTTTTGTAGGGGGCTGTTTCTAAACCTAAATGGTTGCAATGGAGAAAGCAGGAATATACATACTTTAAAAATGGGTGAAAAATTCCATGATCATGGCTGAACTGAAAGCAGGATCTGACCTTTTGACTGAGGATAGGTAGGGGCCATAAGTGTCACATAAGATTAGCAAAGGAAAAGACCTGAGAGAGATGAGGCAGGTGGAACTGAGCAAACCCAGAGAGTTTAGGAAAGAGGAGCAAAGTAGAACTGAGGACAGAAAGAGAAGGCCTGCTGAGAGAAAGGGGACAGAGTGTTGCATTGCACTTAGTTCAGTTTTAAAAGAATTCGCAGGATTTCTTGTGGAAAATAAAAATATGCAAGGTTGTGGCTAATCTGGTACTGAAAATCCACTCTTTTTTTTTTTTCAGGAATGTCTGATAGGGGAATCCTCACATTTTACTTGGTCTGTTTTGCAGGAGGTGGTACGTGCGGCAAGCGAGAAAGCAGTGTAATCCCAGCAACTGGGCAGTGCAGCAAACCCTGGAGCCGCTCGTATGTGAGGATGCAGATGCTTCTGGCTTTCAAAGCACAGTTAATCCTGCCAACCTCACTTCTCCTGGCACCCCATCCACGCTGTGGAGAGACCTCCTCCAGAAAAGACACAGCTCCTCCCAGGTCCTGCTGCTTTTCCCACTGAAGGTGATTTATAACTCCCTGTTCCATGACAGCACACCACCTGTGTAAGGGAAGTGGATTGAGAGCTCCTGCTTGCCCCTCACTACTTCTGGTCATTTGCTTGTGGGGGGCAGAGGCACATGTGCACCTCTGAGGAGAAAACAGTCACCCATGTCCCCTGGCCTGATTAATCACACCAGGGCTTGTTACTTGGCTGTGAGAAGCTTTTATTTTTAGTAGATATGTGCGTTATTACATTACAGTATTTTACTGGCTTACAAAGATGGCTTGCAAATATTATGTATGACATGCAATTATTTCAGTTCAGGACAATTTGAAGCACTGACTGAAGAGGCGTGTAAGTTGGGAACCACCGCTAAGGGGAAAAAAGCTGTTCTGTTTTAGCTCTGTCCAGCCCCTCTGCCAGGGCAGGGACACCTTCCACTAGACCAGGTTGCTCAAAGCTCCATCCAACCCAGCCCTTGAACACTTCCAGGGATGGGTCATCCACAGCTTCTCTGGGCCACCTGTTCCAGTGTCTCAGCACCCTCCAAGTAAAGAACTTTGTCCTAATACCTCGTCTAAATCTGCCCTCTTTCTGTTTGAAGCCATTCTCCCTTGTCCTTTTACTACAGACTCTTGTCAAAACAGGCCCTTGTCAAAAGTCCTTCTCCAGCTGCCCTGTCTGTAGGCTCTAGGTACTTGGCTTTTGCAAGGCTCTAAGATCTCCCTGGATCCTTCTCCAGGCTTAACAATCCCAAGTCACTCATCCTGTCTTCAAAGGAGAGGTGCTCCAGAACCTGGATTATCATGGTGGGCTTCTTCTGGACTTGCTCCAACAGGTCCATGTTGTTCCTGTGCTGGCGACCCCAGATGCAGTATTCCAGGTGGGATCTCACCAAGGTTGAATATAGGGACAAAATCATTTGACCTGGTGGTCATGCTGCTTTTGATGCAGCCCAGGATATTCTTCTGATGCAGCCAGTATATATGATATCCTATATCTGTGCATGTGTTACCTATTGTTGTGTGTCCACGAAGTGTACTCTCTTCCCTTAGATAAAAGTGCAATCTTCTCTTCTTAGAAGACAGTACAGCAGCAATAGGCGGCAGAAAAGCAAGAATTACCTGCATGCTGTGCAGTTAACAACTCTCTGCACAGAACGCCTTCGATCCCAGTGTGCTGTCGTGTGCTTCCCAAACACGCCACAACCGCACGGCTTACGAAAGGCGCCACTTTCCTCCGTGGCAGCAGGCGCCTGGGGGAAGCACCAGCCCCATCTGTCATCGTCTTCTTAGATTCGTGGGCGTATTTTTAACGCCGAGTAAAGGTCCCGACTCCCTCTTTCGGCGGGAGCCGGCGCTGTCCGTCTCGCCCGGAGGCACCGTCGGGGCGGGCACGGCGCCCTGGAGGCTCTCTCCGCCACGGGTACCCCCAGCCGGGGGTCTGGGGGTCTGCACCCCGGGGAAGCCGGGGGCATGGCAGGAGCAGTGGCTGAGCAGAGCCGGTGGAGAGGTATTTAAAAGACGTGCAGGTGCTGCACTTGGGGACATGGTTTAGCGGTGGCTTTGGCAGTGCTGGGCTAATGGTTGGTCTCAATGATCTCAGGGGTCTTTTCCAGCCTCAGTGATTCTGTGCTTCTGTGTTTTTGTGATTCCAAGGGATCGCTAGTGAGTCAAAGCGTGGCAGCGGGCGGTAGCTGCTGGGCCAGCGGGGTACAGCGAGCATTATGTGAGCAGCTTGGACCGAGTGGGTGAATGGCGAAATGTAGGAAAATGTTATTGTGCCTCTAGACAAAATGCTCTGTATGGTTTCTCTTCAATTTTAGTGAAATGCTGCATTTTCAGGCAGAGAGGGAGCACCTGCCAGTGGGCAAGCTAGGCTGGGCAATACAGGGTTCTTTAGAATTCTCCTTTGCCCAGACTCCTCTTGACCCATTCTGCCCTAGTCCCTTCCTTCTCCATCCCATGGATGTTCCCTCAGCTCCAGCTAATTGCCTGCTGTCCCCAGATTGGTATTTTCAAAAGCAAAGGAACCCAGGCTGGTGTCCGTCCAGAGGAGGAAGGCTGGATCCCTGCTGCATTTTGCAGCACTACACCCAACTCTTCAGCTGTATTCTACTCCAAAGGCTCCTACTGGTGGCAAGAGGTGGAGGTACCTTTCTTAATAAAGTACTCCCGAGAGAAACAGAGTCAAATAAGGAGCAAACAAGGTTATGTTTATCCTCCACCTTTTCCTGAGAAGGCTTGATCATAGATTGGCTTTTTCTCAGCTGTGGGCTGCAGCCTGGCAAAAACATCTAGATCTTGAGTAGGAGGGTTGTCCACTCCAGACCTGTGCTCCGGTGTTCACATGGAGACCGATAGCTATGAACCACTTCTCCTGGCAGCCCCCAACACAGTCCTGTGGAACTTGAGTTACAAAAATAGCAGAGCCAAGCTCTTCATAGCACGAGTAGGTGATGTTAGGGGCAGCAGACACCAGCTGTGGATGGGAGGGTTCACACACAGTGGGAAAAATGATTTTATCCAGAGGGCAATGCAGCGTGGGAACTGTCACCTCAGCAAAGGGACCCTCCTTGCCTGGAGTTTCCAAGCCTTGTCTGGATGAAGCCATGTCCAGGCCTGACATTGTGCCACCCACAGTCCTGCTTTGGGTGGGCTGTTGGATGAGATGATGCAGAGATTCCCTTCCAGCCATCACTTCCCAGACGTGTTAATAGGGCAACGTAACTGTACAGCAATTACCAGCCTAGCCAGACTCCTTCGGGGTGTTCAGACCACTGATATCCTCATATTATTGCATCCCAGCTCTTTCTTCTCCATCATAATATGCTTTTCAGAAGAAAGGCTCTCTGCAGGTCAGCACTGAGGTTAAACCTGCTTTGAAGAGGGCTCAGATAGCCTCCAGAAAGGACCTACTGGAGTCTGTTTCCCACCTGAATTATTTTAAGCATCCCTCTTAGTCAGCCTTCAGGATGCTACAGTGACCCATATCATACGTAAAACCATTGCTGTCCAAAAGCTCATTCATGTGCATTTAAAACAATAAAGGGCTGCACATGACTATCATTAACCTTCTAGGCATAGAAAAGGTTATTACCTTAAAGAATGATTTGTATTAATCAAAAGTGTCTGTTTACAAAAGTTTTTCAGGTATGCTTTCCAGTAAAATAAGCAGCTTTTTTCCCTTTTGATGTCTCTGTGCATGTCTGTCCCTTCCAACTTCAAACAAAAGGCCAGACATGCCAGGAACTGTGAAACCCTATGTGTGGGGTTTTTTATCATAGTCTAGTGACTTCAGAAAAGATCTTAGGAGGCTCCTGACAACTTTCTCCTCTGAGAGGCACAAACCTCAACAGGAACCTGATGTCCCAGGGGCTCCTCCTCTGGCCCTGGTAACAGTAACAAGTAACCTCCCTTAGCAAGGCTCTTGGACTCCTCAGGGCACCACTAGCTTCAAGGTTGGTCAAGGTCACATCAGGCCACTCAGTTCCTGTCTCTCTTTCTCTACTCCCTTCAAATTAAGGACTAATGGGAAGGTTTCCCCCATGAGTACATTCAGGGCAGGTTTGCAGCCTTAGAGCTGAGCTGGGATCCAGGCCATCCCCACCATCCCCTTCCTAGCAGTGGGTCCCAGGGTGACTGCAGTGCCATCAGGTGTGAGGAAGGGCACCCTGGGGAAGAAGCAGTCACTCAAATGGTGAATGTAGGCAGCAGCACGTGCTGGAGCTCTACAAATGCTCATCCTCACCCCTCTTCCTTGGGGGAGGGCTTTTCCAGCAGCTGCCACATGCTCCACACTTACTGCTTGCCCCGTGAAGAGCCCAGGTGCAGGAGCAGGATGCTGGGCAGGGAGAGAGCAGAGCTGCTGTTTGTCGATGGGGAGAAGGAGCTGTAGGCCATCTTCTGCATGCAAATAACATCCCAGCCTTCTCCTGAAATGCCCTGAGTCTGTCTGCTCTGTGCTGTCTGCCCTGAGGCCTGCAGGGATGCTGCTGTAGTGCTCCAGGGGCAGTGAAGGGGAATGGGACAGAGAGACATTCATGGTGGTTACGAGGATGCCCCAGCCCCCCAGGGGATGCTGACAGGCATGAGAGAGGGGTGCAGGGCAGTGCTGGGAAACCTCCGGCTGGGTTTGCCAGCCAGAGCAGCTGCACGAGCTGCCTCCTCTGGGGCTGGGATGAAAAGGTGCGTCTCTCTGCTCCAGGCTGGCAGGTGCAGCAGCGCTGAGCACAGAGCCGGGCATGCAGAGCCAGGCAGGGCTCTGTCCCTGCCAGGTTGGCTTTGTGAGAGCCCCTGGCTCCAGGCAGGGGAGCGATGGAGCCTGTTGAAGGTGCTAGTCCTGGAGCTCATCTCCGCTTCCTGCCATCAGGGATGGTCCATAAGTCACAGGCTAGGGCAAAAGGGAGGGGGTTGTGCTGCTAGACAGAGACGGAGCCAGGCGGCTGGCTGTTGCTGTTGCTCTCCGAGGGGGTCTTGGCAGTGGAGGAGGTGGCCAGTGAGCCGCTGTTCCTGAAGATGCGGAGCAGCCTCCGCTTGTAGCCCCGGAAGGCGAAGAAGTAGATGATGGGGTCAATGCAGCAGTTGAGGTTCATGAATGCCACAGTGACTTGCAGGGACATCTTGAAGGCTTGCTGCTCACGGCAGGATGGCTGGTAGAGGATCTTCCTGACCATGAACTGGACAATGTTGAGGTGGTAGGGACTGAAGCAGAGCAGGACAGCCAGCAGCACCACCAGGATGACAGTGAAGGCCCGGTGGTGGTGCCCGTTCTTCACCGTCAGCGGGTTCTCCTTGGCTGTCTGGCAGAGCTTGAGGTTGATCCTCACGTAGCACACCAAGATGATGCCCACGGGCAGGAAGAAGCCAAGCATGCAGGCCACCAGGAGCAGATAGGGCAGATTGGGGATCTCCTCAAAGTTGAAATACTCCATGCATGTCAGCTTGTCTCCCATCCTTCGAGTCATGGGCCGCAGGAGCAACGGAGCCGTCTGCAGGAACACCAAGGACCAGATAAGGACACAGATGCCCCTGGCACGGCTCATCTTCCGAATCCTGCCGGGGTGCCTGGTGCGTACTACGGCAACGTAGCGGTCCACGCTCACACAGGTCATGAAGTAGATGCTGACATAGGTGTTCATGTAGAAAATGAAAGCTGTGATCCGGCAAAACCAGTCCCCAAAGGGCCAGTCAGACTCCAGGATGTAGTAGGCGATCCTGCCTGGCAGTGCCAGGGTGAAGAGGGCATCGGAGAGGGCCAGGTTCACCAGGTAGAGGTTGGTGGAGTTGAGTTTCTTCTTCCTGCGCTGGAAGGTGATACAGAGGGCCAGGACATTCCCACAGGCACCAAACACCAGCAGGATGATGTAGAAAAAGGAGAAGGTGACTTTGGTTGAGACGTGGTGGTTGTGCACGTTGCAGCTGCTCTGGTTGCTGGAGGTGAGGTTGGTGAGCAGGAACGTGTCCTCCACGAGAGCCATTTCCACGGTGCCTCACAAGCTCTTGCTCTCTCCCTTGGAATAAGAACAGACATGAAACTTGCCGCTTATTGATAACAGGAGTGGCACCCTTAGACCTGACCCTCATCACACAGCAAAAGCCCTGTTCCCTGCTCCAGCCACCCCCCCACCAGCACACAGCTCGAGTCATTTGGAAAAACGCTTCTCTTGTGATTTTGGTGAGAGCATCTCAACAGTGGCTGTGACTCATTCTCCTTTTCTTATCACGAGCTCCTCCTAATTTTGTTTTTTTTTGCAAGTCCTATCAATATGGGAAAGGATTGGAGGTGCTGGGAGGGAGAATTGCCTGTCACACAAGGAAGGTCCCAAACTCATCTGGTGACAATGATGTCATTTACTCATTACTGTGAGGGGAATGGGGAGCTTCATTGAGAAAATGCCCAAAAACTAGAGGAGCCGGGGACCGGGAGGGCTGGGGGCCCGGCGGGCAGAAGTGCTGAGGAGCACCCTCGGGCAGGACCAAAGCAGGAACAAAACTGAAGAAATTCAAAGAAAGGAAAAAACCTAGCCTTCCCCAAAAATACAAACAACAACAACCAAAAAAACCAAAAAAAAACAAAAACCAAAAAACCCCAAAAAAAACCAAAACCAAAAAAAACCAAAAACAAACAAACAAAAAAAAACAACAAAAACGAAAAACCCCTTTCCCAAAAATCCCGTGCCCCATGCTCGTCCGATCAGGGAGCTGGGAACACCCCGGCACCGAACCCCCGCATGCCCTCCTGCCGCTCGCCCCGCTTTGGGCACGAGGTCCGCGCTCTCGCCTGGGGACAGCGGTGTCCCCTCGGCCGCGGGGCTGCAGCAGCTCCCGGGACGCGCCCCCCGCCCGCCGCTCACCGCACGCTGCTGCCTCCCGCCGCCGGGCTGCTCTCCGAGCACTGCCGCACCGGGACGGGACGGGACGGGACGGGACGGGACGGGACGGGACGGGACAGGCGCAGCGCTGCCTCTCGCCCCCGGCGGCGCGGACCCCACCGTGCTGAGATGCTCAAACCCACACGCACGAAAGGGAAATCAGGGGCTCCAACCTGAGAGCGGCGTTGCCAGCGCTTTCGTCTCTTCCTCCTCTTCCTCCTCCTCCACCTCCTCCTCCTCCTGCCCGGCTTTTGGGGGGCGGCGGGCGCGGAGCCTCTTGCCCGCGCCCGGCACTCGCGCTCCCGGCCGTGTAAGCGCCTCCCGGGATTCGCTCACATTATAAAAGCACCGTGAGGTTTGGGGTTTTTTTGTTTGTTGTTTTTTTTTTCTTTTTTTCTCAGGGTTAGTAAAACTGTGTGTTCTTTCTGGGTGGGGTTTTTTTTTTCGGTGTGTGAGAGGCATGCTGCCGCCGCGGGGGATATTCTCAGTAGTGGCTGTGCTGAAGAAGATAAATGACTGTACCTGCGCAGCAATCGCTCCCGACATCTGAGCCGACTTCGGGTTTTACTCTGAAAACTTCTACAAGGATGCAAAATGCAACTGAACGATGAAAACAACTTCAGCTCTGGTTCACGTGCGATCCAGAGTGCTCTTCTCGGGCACACACAGATGGCCGCGGCAGCACGATCGGACCACGGCAGCTTTTACAATAAAGTTGTGGCAAATCTTCAAAGGAGCTTTCTGTGCCTGTGGCCAGTGCAAGCCACCCTGTGCCTGTGGTGAAACCCAGATTTGCCTTTCACACACACATGGAGACATCACCAGGCACAGCTCCTTAGGGCAGAGACTGAGTCGAATGAAACGATTTGCCCTTAGTGGAAAAATATTTTTGTTATTAAGATGATCTATTGTGTGGTGAAAGTGGGGCAAAGGCCCTTGTCCCAGCTGGAACTCTCACAGCGGGCTCTGTCCCCACAGGGTGCCGAGCAGTGGAGGGCTGTGATTTATCCCTCCGCCCTATATGTGTGTGTCTTACAGCATGGAGAGAGTACTGTCTTTCCCAGCACTTCCCAAAATGTTTGCGGAAGTGCAGCCTGCCCTGTGACCAGCAGGATGGCCTTCCCAAGGTGGCTTTTTTACTGGAGACCACTAGGGCTTTCAAATCCCAAGAGGAATTTTTATGCTCTTTTTAGTGGTTTTAGGGTTTGGAGTTTTTTTGTGGTGGTGATGATGATCTTGCTGGTGTCTGGTTTTACCCCTCCAAAAAATTCCTAATAAACTAGGAAATTCCCATCATGGGGTGTTTGGCATGCTACTGAAACACTGAAGCCAAGAAATACCAAGGTTAAGATTACAGTTAAGCTAAACTTACATATTTCTTTCTGGGTCAGTAAAGCTCAACTAATTATTTTATTGCATAATATTTCTAATGTTTTAAAACAGCAACATTAAACTCAGCACTAATCTGTGTACTCCTGTACTGTGAGTCATCTGTATAGAAATTACACATTATTGTCGTGAACTTACTAGAAGTCGAAGGTACCTAGCAAGAGTAATAGTGAAAAATGGCTAACAAGCATCTGTTAATGGAGATACTTTTGTTGCTGGAGGGTTTATATTACATGGAGGGAAAGGTCTTCTAAAAACAGAATAACTGCTGAGTAAATTACTAAAAATATTCCCTAGTAAAATGGGGATTTTCACTTGCACATCTGTCAAGAGTTAAGCTAATCAGACTTGTGTGGGACTCGAATGTTCTTGAGCTGTTTCATCATGATGGTGAAAACAGCCAATGGATTTAAGGTTAGAGAAGTGATACCTCTACAGAAATCCTGAGCCCACACCAGCAAGTGGATCCAGGACTATCCTTTCATCTCCCTAAAGCACTGCACAACAAACATCTGCAGCTGAAACAAATACTGGTCAGCTCACTTAGGGGCTCACTGTGGCACTGATGGCGCAAAGCTCCTGTCCACCCTCGTTACAATCTCTCACATGAGAGTTTTATCTCCACAAATTAACACCATCGAGGAAATAAATTTAGATGAAGCTCAGCAAAATGCCATTGGCTTCCATCCAGGGCCCCACAGCATCTCGGGCGGAATAACCAGTGCTTGCAAGGGATGGACGGGGAGGTTTGTGATGCAAATTTATGCCCGGGACTTTTCCGAGCAAACACCCCGTTTGTACAACCCCTCCTGTCCCCTGGGCTCTGCGCTCACGCAGACACTGAAAAGAGATCTGCAGATCCCAGAAGGGGAATCACATGCTGATGACCCAGCACCTGCCACCTGCCTGGGGATGGAGGAGTTCTCGTGGGAGCCCATGGGAGCGGGAAGTGCCATCACTGTGTCAAAGGGGGGCCTGGATAAAGGAGGGTCAGAGAGGTCTCAGTCCCTGCGCAGAGGAGGGAGATGACCCAAGTGGCATCGCCAGCCTTGAAAACAGATGGAAGAACCCAAAGTTCGGGGTGACAGCCGTGTCCAGGGCGACAACTGTGCCCAGGGCCTTGGGAATAAGACAGAGGGAAAGCAGTGCTCTTTGCCCGATTTTATTTTTCTTTTTGCAGTGCAGAACAAAGGAAGTGGGTTCTTCTTTTGTGCAAAACACGCTCCTGCCCTGTGTGCAGCAGGTGCTGTGCTACAGGAGTGCAGCCCAGCTCCACCCGTTTGCACGGCTCCAGCAAGCCCAGCAGGGCTGCACTGCTCCGGGCTGCACTGCTCCGTGTGCATGGCAGGCACAGCCCTTTTGGATGGGGCAAGGGACCAAGGGGATCCCCTTCCCAGCTGTGGGGACTGGATGAGCTGAAATGGGATCCCCCCTCAGGACAGGGGATCCCCCCTCAGAAGCCTTGTCCACCCCAGTTTGCAGCAACCTCATTTAAGAGATACTGCCTTTTACTGAACCCAGTGGAATGTAGTGTGGGATTTGAGGAGTGAGGTTCAACTTCAACGCTGGGTCTAGACTTTCTTCTGTTGTGTCCATGTTTGCGTAAAGACACTTCCTTGGGCCTGGGAGGGAGCAAGCAGAGTCCCACTGCCCAGGTATCCATCCCAGGGAGAGCAGGACCTGCTGTCCCAGGGTGTCCCTGCTGCCAGGGACCCAGCCAGGGCACAGGGGACACCTTCTGGGGGAGGTTCGTGCAAACACTCGGCATGGAGGGTCTCTCTCCTGAAATGTGTGTCATGGTCCTTAACCAGGGCGTGACTCCTGCCGTGTCGCTGCCTGGCAGCCACCGCATGCTACTTCCCAGAGCCAGATGTTGGGTATTTCAGGACAGATGTGCACCTCAGAGTCACTGTGGCTCTCCTCACATCATCCTCAGAGCATACCTCTCTCTACTATCCCATGAAGGCTCCCTGCAGCCTCCTTTCACTGCTAGAGATTTTGCCATGGATGATGCTTCCCAGCCCAGCAGAAAAGCCAGGCTGCAGCTCCTCTGGGATTAGGTCCTTGAGGCCATGAGCCTCATCAGCCTCATCAGCAGTGGCTGCGGCCAGCGAGGAAAGCTCAGAAAGAGCCGCTCCTGCAGGTGGGTGCCCACGCACGTGCCGGGAGATCCATCACTGTGCTTCCTCCAGGGCTTCTTCTTCGGGTACAAAGCCACCCTCAGGTAGTTGTTTACGTCTGGTGGGATTTCCCAGAGTTGAGACATGGTTTGGAGCTGGACTTTCTGAGGGCAAGGCAGCATAACAAATGAGGTAACAGCCCCTTCACAGGGAGACAGCAGGAAGTTTGCACCCCCTCTTTCCATTGTATCATCATTGCCTCTCCCTTTTTGCTTTCCCCATTGATTTTGGTTACCTTTTCTCTCTTCTAGTGCAAAACATTTTCAGGAAGCTTTGGGTGTAGATACAAAAATCTCCAGGTGCTTTCAGTTTTGATGCAACACACAGGGATTTTCTACAGCTCAGCCCCTGCCTCCCAGGTCACCATTACTCATCTGATAATAGAGCAGAAAATAAGAGAATCCCTGATTTTGACATCCATCTGTCCATTCAATAACAGCAGCTGCATGGGGAGGACAATGTTTTAGAGGCTTTAACTTGATTTGATGGAAATTGTAGAGGAAGAAAAATCTGAAGATTCCTACCAATTTGTGCTAAAAATGGGAAGAAAACTATTACTGGAATTTTGGTATGTTTGAAACCAAATCTGGCCCTAAATCTAAGTGGGGAATACTGAATAACAAAGCAGCTGAAATCTGCTTCTGCATGACATGACTGACTTTGTTCTGCACATGCAGCACCAGCTCTGGAAATGACGTAGCAGCACCAAGTCACAACAGTCAGAGGGGTGGCACAGCTCATTTCAACATCCCAAGCAGTGGAGCACAACATGGCAGCAGCTTTGGGAGCTTCTTTCCACATTCCCTTGACCTCAGTCCCAAAATGTGGGCATGAAGCCCTGTGTGTGGGCCACACAACCACCACTGTTTCCATGTGCCTGTGGCTTTGCTAAGCCTGGCCGCAGTGAGGGGGTAGCTGTGCTAGTAGGGACAACTCTTAGTCGACAGGGCCAGGGCACCTTAGTGGGAGAAATACCAATGAAATTCACATTCTAAAATAACTTCCTCCAGTGAGCATGAAAGGCACTTTCTCCCACGCTGTGCTATGACTTAGAAACTCCATTTTGCTTTTGCAGGAATAAGATGAAAGTTTTCTCCGTATCTGATTTCTGTGGTTAAAAACAATGTTTAAATGCTTATTTAAAAAAAAACAATCATAAGGCAAGTTTGGAGAACTAAGGTCCTATTTTTATCTGTTTTTTTCTTATGCCAGGGCCACAAATGCTGTATGTGCACACACAAATTCCTAACATACAGCTACAACATAAGCAAAAACAACCGACGTAGAGGATGATCACAAAACACCGAAATGAGTGTTTGTGATAGACAAAGTGCCAAAAATGCACATCTTAATTCAGTCTGGATCTTCACGATCCTATACAACAATTTCTTTAGGCAGGGTGCCCTCATATTTTCTGACTTGTGAGTCTTTTCCATTTATTCTCTGCGGTCAATGTTTAGGCCGTGTTATGACCAGGTTTTGGCCATTTTTAACACCTACGAGGTAAATCCGATGGCAAAAGTTAGCATCCTCATGAGCGTTTCCATGGGGTGCTCTGTTTCATGCACCGATGCCTCAGAGAATCACAGAGTGGAAGGTTGGACAGGACCTCTGAGGGGCAGCTGGTCCGACCACACTGCTAAAGCAGACACCCAGACCTGACTGCCCAGGACTGTGCTGAGACAGCTTGTGAATATCTTCAAGGATGGAGACTCCACAACCTGTCTGGGCAACCTGTGCCCATGTTCAGCTGCCCTCACTGTGAAAAAGTGTTTCCTGATGTTCAGACAGATCCCCCTGTGTTTCAGGTTGTGCCCGTTGCCTCTGATCCTGTCACTGGACACCACTACAGAGGGCCTGGCTCTGTTCTGCTTGCACCCTTCTGCAGGCATTTCTACACATCAGTGAGATCCCCCTGAGCCTTCTCTTCTCCAGGCTGAAAAATCACAACTCTCAGCCTTTCCTCTCAGGAGACATGCTCCAGTGTCTTCATCATCTTTGTGTCCCTTTGCTGGACTCTCTCCAGTATGTCTGTGTGTCTGTGTAGAGAGGAGCCCAGACGTGAACCCAGGACTCCAGCTGTGGCCTCACCAGGGCTGAGCAGAGAGCCAGGATCATCTCCCCAAACCTGCTGGCAGCACTTTGCCTAAAGGACCCCAGGATGCCATTGGACTTCTTTGCCACAAGGGCACATTGGTGGCTCATGTTTAACTTGGTGTCCACCAGGATCCTGAGGTCCTTTCCTCCGCAGAGCTGCTTTCCTGCTGGTTGGCCCCTAGCCTGTACTTGTGCCTGGGGGTGTTCTTCTGTGGTGCAGGATTTTGCACTTCCTCTTGTTGAACTTGATGAAATTCCTGCCAGCCCATTTCTCCAGCCTGTGAGGGTCCCTCTGGATGGCAGCACGACTGTGGCACATCAGCCACTCCTCCCAGTTTGGTGTCACCAGCAAATGTGCTGGGGGTGCCCTCTGCCCCATCGTCCACGTCATTAATGAGGATGTTGAGCAGGACTGGACCCAGTATTGACCTCTGGAGCACACGATGAGTTACCAGCCTCCAGCTAGAACCCATCCTGCCCAACCATCACCCTCTGGGCCTGGCTATGCAGTTTTCAACCCACCCCAATGCCTCAGCTTTGTCTGCTGATTTATCTACCCAGCACTTGCATGTGAGAGAGCGGGGTGCTCTGTGCTTTATTGTGGGAAAGGAAACCTCAAGAAGTCACGGGGAGCAGTGAATAGCTGGAGACCTCGGCACTTCATTTCTTTTCAGAGCGGTTTGTTCTTGCTTGCTCAAAGGCTGCCTGTAACAGGTGCAGAGCCAGCCCCAAATGCTCAGCACCCCTGTGTACTTCCACCTCCTCAACCCCTAATCCTGCAGAATCCTGTGGCTTTTGAGAGAGGGTGGGATCAGCTCACTACAGAATAAAAACACTTGTTAATGAAAACCTTTCTTAACAAAGGCCTCCCTTACCAGTGGTGGTCAGAGCGAAGTCTGGCTTTCGTGGCTGTCGCTGCCCAGACTCTGTGAGGGCAGAGCAAGGAGACAAATCTGTTTGCACCAAGCAATGATTCACCCACAGAGAGTGGCCCACGCGGCGCCGAGCACGAGCAGGGCGCAGTCCCGGGAGGAAGCAGTCGGCAGTCACCCAGCCAAAGGCTGTCACACACCCCTGCACATGCTGCGTGTCTGCACGAGACCTGGGCTGGCTTGGTACAGACGCTCCTAACGCAGGAAGGTCTTAATTTGTAGGGCCAGAACTTCTACATGGCTCTTCGGTGTTGCTTTTGCTGCAGGTCCCGTGTAGGGCCTGGATTTACATTTCTCTGCAGCTCCCTTCCCCAGCAGATCTTTTCCCCTGAAGTCCACTTGCAGTGGGCAAGGCATTTCACCAAACCCTCCACAACTTCTGCTCCTTTTCTCTTTGCTGTGGTGCAACTCTTTGTGTCTACATAAGAAAATGTCCTGCTTAAAGCAGATTGACTTGAACCTAAGCATTTAATGAGACTGACTTTTGGATATGCTGTAAAGGCCTGGATTATACGGAAGAATTTCTTTTGCGGTCATCAAATTTTACCTTCTAGGGCTTCTTTTTAAGACCAGACAGATACTTTCCACCTTAAATAGTACTTTTCAAGGTTTGTTGGCTAAATATTGTTTTAACATGTTTATTACATGCCTTTGCTTCTCCAGTCTTGTCTCCTGAGTCAAAGTTGAGGTTGGTCTCCTCCCTTACACGCCTGAGAATACATTTTCCAAATTATTTCTTCATAGAGGAAATTTTGCTTCTTGGGGTTTCACTCACTTGTAATGTATTCATGGAGACTGCAACATTTTAGCTGCTAATGCCTATTGAAAACACGCGAGTCTCCGAGCTGTACTGTAGCTTCATTTGATGCTTAATGATTTAAATGATTTGTGATCACGACGAGTTTGGTCTGTCAGCATAATTGCAAGTGGAGAGACTTTTAAGCACTCCATAAAAACCAGGAAAAAAATGGTACAAGCTTTTTGCATCTTCCAGGGAGTTTTTTATGTACATGGGAGTTATAGAAAATTGGCCTCAAAATAAAGCTTTTTTTGAAAAAAAACAGAATCAGATCTTAGCATAAGGGAAGATGCTTCCACGAAACAACAACTCCCTCCTTTACACATAAATGTAGAGCCTGCTCAGCATCACATTCAGCCACCCCACAAAGCCATGAACCACAGCTCAGCCAGGCCAAAAGAGGCCTCTGCCTGACCTCAGCACAGAGGGAAAAAAAATTAGCTTTTAATGCCCCATGGCTCTAAGCCCCTTCCTATTGGGAAGGCTTTGGACAAGCGGAAAGCACCAGCACTTCCAAGGCAGTGACTTGCAGAGGCAGGGATAATTCCTCTCCATCAGGAGACGAACATCCCCACTGCTCACCACCCTAGCATTTGCAAAGATTTTACCTCTGCCATGAGACACTGAGGAATGATCTGCATCTCCTGGACAGGGATCTGAGGCAGGGAATTAAGTGGTATAGTTTGCTTTCTTTACAAATTACAGTTGTATGGTTTAGCATCATGAAGCCAGAAATCCCAAAGAGGGACCTTGTCTGTGAGCCATGCTGGAAACATTTAGGGGCTGTTAAAATCATGCATTTGTTATTTCCCTGGTATTTTGCTTGTGACATTTGCATGTTGTGGAAACAAGTTTCTGATTATTATTTTTTAATTTGTGGTTGTGGTTGTTGTTTGGTTCTCCATTAGCATTAATTGTCTGCAGCAGTCCAGGCACTCTGGAGCTGTTAAAACGTGTCATCTTGAGACATGCAGTCAGAGAGAAGTGTTTTGTTCTTCACACCCACAATCACAGTCTGAGCTCGAAGACGTCTAAAATCCTGCTACTTGGAAATCATTTTCAAGTGCAGGAACAGGTCTCCTTCCTTACCCAGCTCTTACAGCAGTGCTGCTGGTTCTTTAGTACCATCACATGTAGCACATGTGGTATCGCATCATCTACTGCTGGCTACCCTCAGGCGAGCAGGAATTCAGCTCTCTTCCTAAATGTGTCTTCAGTCACTGGCTCCCTATAACCATGTGAATGTCCCTGCTCGGGAGGGGAAGTGACCACTGTGGTTGCAAATGGTTGTTGCCAGAAAGAGTTGAAGATTTGCTGATAGAAAATGGGAATAAGGAAGAATATTTCTAAAAGGGCAAGAAACAAAGGGGATTTTTTTTTCAAGAGCTGGGGGAAATCTGAGGGAGACCAGTAATTTCCCATCTCTCCAGTGTGGTAGTCATCTGATTACTTCAGTTGGCTTTGACCATTAATTACACAATTCATAGGAACAAACACAGCAAAGGCACCTCTTTGCAGTGGTCTTATTAGTGGGGTTTTCTGTTTGGTTGGTTTTTGGTTGGGTTTTCTTTTTGGCTGGGTTTTCTTTTTGGTTGGGTTTTTTTTTTGTTGTGTTTTTTTAATGCATTGAAGTGCTCTGGGACAAAAGAGTGATCATTCTAATTTGATTTAAATGCCAGCCCCTATGAAGAGTACAATCAGTTATTTACTAGAAATGGAGACAGTGTAGTTTCACTAGCTTGACTTTGATACTCCTCAGAAGGGGTAGATAAGGATACGCAGTCTCCCCACCCACACTTGGTTCACGAATTAATAGCCCGGCTACGGCTGCCAGACGAAATGCCTCGAGGTGAAAAAGCAGTTTCTGCCTTCAGCTCTTTCTCGTAACAGAGGACAAAAGGTCTGGTCACAGCCATGCCACCCTGGCTGCCAGAGGGAGGCCTGTTGGAGGCCAGTCCTGCCATCCTCCCAAAGGCAGACAGGGCTCCCATTGCTTCCCAACACCCAGGTCCCACTGCCTCACCATGTGTCACCGGTCAATGCCATGCTTCACTTCCAGGCTCTTTACACACGGGTGACCCACCAAACCCTCAGCAGCCACATTTGAAGCCAGACCCACCAACACAGGTGGGCATTTGCCCACTGGCTTCATGCTGCTGGATCACCCAGCACCCAAATCATTCTCAATTTCACTGTTTGCACGCTTTTTATTTTGTGGACAGATGTTCCCAATATTTGATTTGTATGGCTGACCTGTTACTTAAAACCCACAAACACTTTTTCTGGTGTGGTAGGTATTGACAATGTGATTAATATTTGTAATGTTTGTAGTGGCTGACTGGAGTGAGGATGAGGGGGAAGGTGGTTTTATGCTCAGGAACATGTTTTCTTCTTGAGATGTGAATGTCTTCATCCTGTTCTTTGAGGTAGAGCATATCTGTGGGTGGATTCCCCATGGCTGGCTGGGCCAAGGGCTCGTGAACCCTCACATGGAGCTCTTGTGAAAGGAGAAGGTCTTGTAAAATGTGCTAAGCTTGACAGGGAAAAGGTGCTTACCATTTGGAAGACCCAGTTTTTATCAAAACCCAGTCTGAGGTAAAAGAGAGGTACCCCATTGAAGCCCTTGAGTAAGGTCCACTAAGCAAATGCTAATTAGATGCAAATTAATGCATGCAGTGTGGGCTTCTGTGAAAGAAACAACCCTGAGCAGACAGATCATGTGCTCTGCAGGGCCACTGGAGAATGGGTCCAGAGGGCAGGTTGAATGGATGTCTGCTGAGCTGCCCAGCTCAAGAGGTGGCAAACCATGCCCTTAGACCAATCCAAATACTTACTTAAGGATTGTTTCCTCCAAGGAAACCTTCTCTAACATGCCTCTGCAGCTGGGTGAGATGTGCTGTCCTGCCCACCGGTGAGGAGCCAGGTGGCATGGGGCAACGTCACATTGGGATGGAACAGGCCTGCTGGGGGAAGGGAGCTTGCCAAGGTGCAAATCCCCCTTTTTCAGGTGATGTTGAACTTTCTCTGCCCTCCTGAGGGCACAGGGTGCCTGCAGGGCATTGGCTCTCAGCTCTGAGCAGGGTGATGCCAGGGTTGAGCCCTGGCACAGCGGGCTGATGTGTTAACACCTTTGGGGCTTTCAGGAGGCACGGGAAGGAACCACAGCCTACCAAAGCCACAGTGATGCTGCTGCTCCCATTAAAAGATGCTCCAGAGGCCACAGGGGGAAAAATCACTTTGCTGTCACTCCTGTGTATGCATGGTGCAGCAGGAAAGAAATGCTGAATGACTTTTGAGTTTCTGACAGCAGACATTTCTCCAGGCTTGAGTTGAGGAAGGTGTGCAGAGCTGTCTGCAGGTCCTGGTGCGGATTCACAGAGGTGGTGGAGGGAGGAAGTGGTTGCTCTCATCTCTGCATGATTGCTGCTGCACACCAATTGCGAAGCCTTGTAGGAGGCCCGTGACAGAGCCTGCCCTGCACAGGCAAGGAAGGATGGGGAGCTGGCGAAAAAACCCCACATTTAAGGAAAGAGAAGTGATTTTGGTAAGGGGGGAAACTGTGTCATCGCACATCACCTGTGGGTTTGAGACAAGTCAGCGCAGCCCTGCCTGGTGCAGATGGAGCGTGGCAAAGGCCAGCTCAGGCATTCCTCCATGCAGCAGCCATTGGCCATGGGACCACAGGGGCTTCTGAGGTTATGGCAGCTGGCCTGGGTGGCAGGAAGCCTCTTTGCCCTGTGCAGAAATTGATGAAACAGGGGAACATGGGACTGGTTTCTTACCCCAGGATGCCCAGATAGGAGATAAGGCTGAGTACCTCAGCCCATTTTGGCCCAGGGACTTGGTTTTGTTCAGGGGTCTGGTCTTGTGTGAAAGCACCAGCAGGGTGCTGGAAAGAAGTGGGGAAAAGTATAGGAGAAGGAGGTGAGTCTCGTCTCTTTCTGGGCCTATCTGGAGCAGGGAGGGGACACGGAGGGAAACTGCACTGCTGAGCCCCAAACCACATCCTCTCCATAGTCACAAATGCCAAAGAAATGTCGATTTACAACAAGAAAATAGGAAAAAGGAGAGACAACAAAAATAGATTTTAATCCTCAGATGCTACTTTTTAGGATACTTAGAGGTGAAATCTGCTGCCCACTGTCCTGGGAAGCAGGCTTAATATAGGGGAAATATACTCACTAAACACCTAGCACAAATTACAGGGACCGGGTATTTGCACACCTGGTTGCAGAAAGTCGAGACCCAGAGTCCGTCTTGCTTCCACCCTCGTTTCCTCAGCTGCAGAGGTGAAGGGCGGCAGCTCCGGGAGTGGGTGCCCGGAGCCGAGCGGCCCGGAGCGAGAGGCGGCTCCCGGTGCCACTAGAGGTCACCGTCACAACGAGGGACCGGCCCGGCGGGCAGGGCTGGCCGCCCATCCCTTACCGACAGGGGGTTCCACCGCGGAACGGGGCAGGCACCTGCGCCGCGCCTCCGCGGACGCTTTGGGAAAGGCTTTGGAAGGGGACGGAGTTACAACAGCCAATTAACGTAAAGGAGGGAGGGAGAAATCCAAGGTTTGTGCTTTGAGAGCGAGGGCTTCTAGAGCCACTTGGCTACAGCTGATCTAATACTACTAGTCGTTCATATAATAATTAAATATTTTAATACTATCTGATTCTACTTATTAATTTAGAGAATTTAAAAACATTCAGATGGAAAATGCCTTTTTTTAAGCACAGAGCATCCTATGCAAAACCTTCCCTACCACAGCACTTGGAAGCTGATTTTTTCCAAAAGATTCAGTGCCAAGTGTCTCCCACACTGGCACCTCCATCAAACACGTCTTCACATTTCCTCACCTCCACCCAACAGCAAGGATGTGGGCAGAAATGGTGTCCCAGCCATGGCCAGGCTTTATGAGAGCTGCTGCATCAAAATCTTTGCTTTAAAATCTTTGCTTCTTAGTGTGTACGAGTTAAAGACATTTAAGAAAATGAGGTGTTAAACCTGCCTGAGGGAAATACCTACGATTCCTCTAGAGCTTTCCCCATGTCCTTCCTTGGATGTTTTCTCTCCTGGCTGAAGTGAAGTTCAGCCTCTTTGGGCGCAGAGAGCTCTCATTTACGTGCCTCAAACGTTCCTGGGTAGTGTATCGTTTAAAAGTAAGTAACCATCATGGTTTTAGCCAGGTTTCGCTTTGAATCACCAACTTACCTCAAAGCAAAACTGAGAAAAAGCTCTGGGCTAACTCTCATATTCTCAAACCTTGGACTGTTGCACGCCTTTACTTAGTGTGAAATTATTCAGAGCTGATGCTGGCAACTATTGCTCCTGTTAGAAACCAGACAAAACCCCCTTAATTTCAGCGGTTTCAGGATTTGTTTTTAGTGGCTACCCCCATATTTAGCTGGCGGAAATGCCGCGAACAATCACCACTGACATCAAGCAAACTCACTCTCACTTTTCATGCTCGCACCCTCTGCCAAGCTGCTGCTCTTGTGACACTGCTTTTGGGGAGGACCTGGACCTAAAGCCCAGCACTGTACTGGGAAATGCCACACAATAAGGAGAACTGGGGATTTTTGGCCAGTGGAAGGTGATGGGTGTACGGTGTCAGGGAGCAAAACCTGGTCAGTATAATGCAGCCACATAAAATATCTTTCCTCATGAAAGCCAACGTCCAACAGGGCTGTGAGGGCAATGCCCTCAGGAGTTCTTCCCATTAAATTTTCCATAGGAAAATGCGTTTTCCTTGTGCTGTAAGAGTTTGACAGAAATGTTTTGCCTCGATGTTGCCACTGTATGCAGATACCATAATGCTGGTGGGCACCTCGGGTGGAGGCAAATCCTTCCCCTTTGCAGCACGTAAAACAGCACCGAATGAATCACAATGGCTTGGGATGAAAAGAACCTTAAAGGTCATCTCATTCCAACCCCCCCACCATGGGAAGGGACGCCTTCTGCTACACCAGGTTGCTCAAAGCCCCATCTACCCTGGCCTCGAACATTTCCAGGGATGGGGCATTCACAGCTTCTCTGTATCCCACCACCCTTACAGTGAAGAATTTCTTCCTGATATTTAATCTATACCTGCCCTTTCTCAGATTAAAGCCATTGCTCCTTGTCCTATCACTACATATCCTTGTAAAAAGGTCACCAAGCTCCTGTTTACCAGACACTTTCTCAGCTGTCAGGGCTTGCAGGAGGAGAGGGAGAAAGAGATTCAGGGCCCTGCATCGTGGAAGGCTTGGCCAGGAGGACGCTGCTGCAGGGTATTTCAGGACCCTTATGTCCCTCTGTTCTTCTTGTCTGAACCCCAGGGGCCAGCAGGCATTTCCATGTTCCTAAAGCATATTCACGAGATTTTGCAGACACATCGTAACAACTTGTGTTTGTACAGGCAGTCCCAAGGAGTTCCGCAGCCTTCCAGCTTCCCTGCAGCTCCTTGGCACACGTCAGGGGAGTGAATATTGCTTCCTGGTAAAAATAAGGGCACTGGTGTATATGCTCCAGCTGAATTTGTTTTCAGAGATAGTCCTCCTTACACAAGGCTGGGTGTGGGGAGGAGGGAGGAAAGAACCCAGTGGGAGAAAGCAAAACAGTCTGAGAGCAGGGAGGCCCTGGTTCTTGGAGGACATCTAAGGGTATTTGGCTTTTAAAGGTGTCATCTGGCATTAGAGCCCATGTGGTGTGGGAGAGCCCCAGACATCACACCCAGAGTTAATGCTGATGTATTTCCTAACGTGTGGGGGAGGTCTCGGTAGACAGAGCACACAAAGCCAAGGCAGGTGAAGGTTCCCACCAGTCTCAGCTGGAGCAGGTGCCACCTTAAACTCAGAACACTGTTTCCCTCATCTTCTAAGAGAATCTCCTACAGAGGCTGTAGAGAATCAATAAGAAAACCTCAATAATAGACCCTGTGGTTCACTGGACTGAAATTACCAAAAGCCAGTGCAGCTTTACTGGGGTTTTTGTCCATTTAATAAAATACGCTTTCCATCTTGCTCTGGAAGCACATGACCCCAGAGATTGAAAGCAGGCCAGGAGAAGCCCAAAGGAAAACCCCACTGCAGGTATGGGATAAACTCCAGTACAGGCAAGTTAGGTGCTGATTAGAGACCATAAACACTTGAACAGAAAACACAGGGCGAGCCAAGGTGCTGGAAAATCCATTCCTCATGGGAACCATAGGAGAAGGTGAACTGCAGCTGATAGAAGCCTCTGTCTGGCACCAGATGGCCGTGGAAGGCTCCTTCACGTACCATTTGATGTAGACGGGGATCTGGGGACTAATTCTTAAGCCAACATTTAGGCAGAGCAAGGATCTTCGTGCATTTCAGCCTTCGGTAACTTCTGGCTGCTTTATTGACAACCGGCATGGTGAGGTCAAAGCGCGGCAGAGATAAAGACAGCTCAGATACTCTTTTTTGTTATTCAGGCATTAAGTGAAAATCGGGAAGACATACACGTACCCAGAAAGCAGGTACTGTGGAAAAAATTTTAAATTACAAGCTAGTTAAAGAAAAAAAAGTACAGTGAGATGATTTTGGAAATCCAAGTTAAAAATGGTTCCCGCCAGTGCTGTCTTTATGTGTTACATACCAAATCCAAGAAAAAAAAGCAATAGATCCATGTTATTTTCTAATTTGGTGATAAATGGTCAGTCTTTGCTAATATTATCAATTGCAGCTTGGGAAAGGCTGCTGGTAAAACCTATTCCAGCCTTGCCTAACTTTTGGTGAGAGTTTGCAAACAACATTGACAGAATTAAATTAATTAGAGGCAGGTTTTAAAGATTACAGGCTTGCTTTCAACAAGAAAGTTAATCCTAGTTAATGCCTTAATCGATTACAAAAATAAACAGACAGAAAAATCAAAAGCTCCTCCCAGCAATCACCCAAACACTTTCCTATATTCTTCTTGGACCAATGTCAATGACTTCAATGTTTAGTCAATGCTTTTGAATCTACCTAGGAAAATTAAATTTGAGGCATTTTGACAAATTGGGGAATTTTGAAATAATTGACATGTTTGTGGTCTACAACTTCTTCAGGAGAGGAAGCAGAGGGGCAGGCATTGATCTCTTCCCACTGATGACCAGTGACAGTACTCGAGGGAATGGAATGAAGCTGTGTCAGGGCAGGATTAGGCTGGGTTTTAGGAAGATTTTTCACCCAGAGTCGTTGAACACTGGAATGGGCTCTCCAGGGAAGTGGTCACAGCACCAGCCTGACAGAGTCCAAGAAGCATTCGGACAATGCTCTCATACATATGGTGTGACTCTTGGGGTTGTCCTGTGCATGGTCAGGAGTTGGACTCTATGATCCTTGTGGGTCCTGTCCAACTCAGGATATTCTATGATTCTGTGAAAAGCATGACACAATTGTTTCTTGAATGAAATCACTGTCTTCGCATGGGTGAGATTCAGGATCTCTGGACTCATCCACTTACACTGAGATGTCTGCAAAGCAGGTGTCTTCATGTGAAAAAAAAATTCAGCTCTAATATTCAGATGCAGTCAGTGGAGCTGAGGACACACAAACCTTCTGGAACTTAAGTGGATAAAAATTAGGGAAAAGTTACAAACTGGTAGCCTGGTCAGTGAATTAAAAAACTGAACAGGTCTGTTTGCTGTTATTTCTTAGATTTGGGACATAATCCTGCTCTGATTTAAGTCAACGGGAGTTTTGCTATTGAATTCAGAGGGACCAGAATCAGGCACTTTGTCTTCTCCAGACCTGACCACTTTATTTGGAAATATAACTTTTTAAAACACACACTTCTCTCTTAAAATGCTACAAAGTAAAGCAAGTAATTACATTAGGCTCTACCTGAAGCTCCAGAGAATTAATACAAAGACTGCTTGACTCTTGCCAACTTTCACTATTACAATTTTACTAGCACCATATGCAGCACTACCGTACCTGCTTGTTTCACTTAGCAAAATCATTGGGGTTTGTTTTCGTTTTTTTTTCCCCCATGCAATATCCACAAACAAAAGCTCCAGGGAGCGAGGACCAGCTCTGAGGACCATATGGTCTTAGTATCAAAGCAATCAGAGGGAACAGGTCTGTTTGCTCAGCAACCCCACCCTTTTTGCAAACATGTGAGAGTTGGCTCAGGAAAAGGTGCTCTTTTTGGGTGGTTTCTGTTGCTTGCTGTCATGCAAGAAACTGTGAAGTGAGATTTCCAGTATTATTTTCAGCTACCCCCATAGCCTAAAAGGAAAGAAGCTATGAGGTAGGGAGAGAACTGGCTGTGGCAGCTTTGAAACTATGGAAGGGCTGGGGACACTTTCTTAAGGACAGCCAGGAAAGGGTTTCTGCAGAGGAGAGTTTTAACCAGAAAAAGCTAAGCCTATGATTCTCATTTGTCTAATTCCAATGCAGGAGGAGAACTGAATGCAGATTACACATACAAGGCTTCACATAAAGGCCAAAGTGTCTGCTAAGGCAGAGTAAAAGTTGATGAAGGATTTTTCATCCCTGAACTTGAAAATATAGTGACTTCTTGCTGAAAGACGAGTTTTGAAGACCAAAGATTCTGTCAGTGTGCTGCTTTGACATGCACAACTACAATGAGCTGTGTCTACTGCAAGGCGCAACCACGTGGAAGTCAGATATCAATGACTTTAAGACACCGGCCAGCTAAGGCTGACAGCTTTGTTTGCAGACTTGGTTCTGAACCCCAGCACAGACTAATGCCCACTTGTAAGTGCTAGGCTGAGACCTGCCCTCAGGAGACAGCAACTGGCAGAGCTGCCCTCTCCTTCTGACCAGGTGAACTGGCTGGTGGTTTGCGACATGCTTCTCTGTTGCTCTGGGAAAAAGAACCACAGAATCACAGAAATGTTGCCTGCGTGGGACTGCTGGAGCTCACCTAATCTAATCTTCTGTCAGAGCAGGACTACCACAATCACCATACCATTAAATTGGCCTTATCTAGCCAAGTCATAAAAAGCCTCCAAGGAAGGAGCCACCATAACCTCTCTGGAGCATCTGATGGAAAAGGCTAAGCTGAACAACTCCATCTGCTGCCTGTGCCTGTTGCCCCTTGTTAAGTCCCCTGATATGACCAAGAAAGGTTTGGATTTGTCCTTTTGTACCTGCTCTTCAAGCAGACCTGCTCCTCAGGGCTGCTGTTCCATCACCCTTTGGGCTTCCCTTCACTGGGAAAAACAAGCCCAGCTCCTTCCGCCTTTCTCTCGCTGCATCTGCACTCCAGACACTCAATCATGGTGGCAGCCCTTAGCTGGACCTTTCCAGTTTTTTCACATTCCCCTTGAGGCAGGAGTCCCAAAACTCCAGCTGTGGATGCATCAGTGCTGGGAAGGGGAAGTGCGTGGTGCCAGATCTTTGAGCCATAGCCTCATGTTGTGGGCCAATGCATGGTGCAGACACCACTGTACCTCCATCCATATTCCCACTGCTGACTGTCAAAGGGGTCTAAACAGTTGATATAAACTAGGAGAAACAGAGTGATATCGGTTACAGCTACAGCTGTGGCTCAGTATCTGTATATAACTTTCTATGCTTACTCAGCAAATCAGAGCCCAGCCTACATCCTCTTGGTTCCTCGAGTTTGTCTTTCAGTCTAAGACTTACCAAAACATAGTTTTATATGCTAATTTCCTCATAGTAAACCCCTTACTGTATGTCATTCATCGAAAGCAAGCAGTGTACATGTAAGAGTAGGCTAATATTCTGTGTATATTACCAAGTTTATGAGTTAAAGAATTACAATGTGCTTGCTTTATTTAGGTGGTAAACTTTTTTAATGAGTCTGGAGGGTCCTTCACATAAAAGTAGTGACTCTAGCTTGGAATCTCTTTCCATGTTTATTAGAAATGTGTTTTACTTTACCGTGAAAAAAGCCAAGGAAACATGCAGCCCTAAAGTCTAATGAAGTAGTTACTCGTGCAGTCAAAGTTCATAAATTTTGAACACATTTAATTTATAAATTGAAAACATAGCTTGCACTGGCTTTTTCAAGATTATTGCTTGCCACAGGGGTTTCAGGATAGTTGCTGGTCCATGCATGTTACCTCCTTTCTAGGCCAAGACTGGATCTTCACAATTTGCTCGCATTTGTGGTTTTTTGGGTCTCGTTTTTTTGGAGGGTGAGGGGTTTGGGTTTTTTTTTTTTTTGTTTTGTTTTTGTTTGGGGGTTTTTTTTTTTTTTTTTTTGTTTTAGTTTGGGGGTTTTGTTTGTGTTTTTGGTTTTTTTAAAAAAAAATCTTTTCAGAAAGGTCTCTCTTTAGAGTATTAAAAATCATAACCCATCCAGCAGTCTCAGCACTCTTTTTGTTCTCAGTTTAGATAGGATTTGCTTTTGAGCTGACACTCTGAGAGCTCTTTCTCCTGGTGAAAAGCCCTTTGTCCCTCTGGAGACATGTCTTCTGAGCTAGTTGTGAAAAGCAGTCCCTGCAGTGGCAGTCTGAGCTGGATTCCTGTCTCACCCCAATAAAACCTCAGTGCTGGCCTGAGTGAAGAGCCCAGCTCCCAGGAAAAGGGAATTTGGGGAAGTGGGGAAATGAAGATGCCAACTCCCCACATTTGCCCTCTGCATTCCACAGGTTGCTCATCCATCCCTTGTGAGCAACTCTGGCCACACAAGCTCCACCATGCTTTGTCCTACTTTCAAAGAAGTCTCAGGTACAAAACATGCCATAGGGATGTCTGGTGCACAGCAGTGCTCTGTCTGCTTCAGGAGGAGATGAGAAGGGGGTTCCAGTCCTCTGCCAGCTGGAATTTCCACCAGACATCCTCACTGGGCACACTGCTTCGTGTTGGTTCCGCTGTGAAGTGAACCAGCAGATAGCTGATGACTGCAGGATGACCATTTGTTGACAGAGTCACAGGTCAGCTCTGGAGCTTCAGGTCACTTTATGTGGATTTTATAGAAATGCCAACGTGCCTACGATAAGGGAAAACATCAAACCCACAATACCTAGAATAGCAGTGTTGGTATTTAACTGTTTTTAGATTTATATGGACAATTCCCCCAAGCTTCTTTTAGCAATATGGCAACGCAGGTAAAGCAAAAAGGGTAGCAGGGCTCACCCTCTCTGCTTCCATGCCCCCAAAATGGTCAATTATACCCAAGCCATTTCAGAAAGATATTTGTGTGTCACCTGGCCTCAACATCCACATGCCACAACATCCCTTGCCCAGATACTCACTCAGTCCCTGTCCCAACACTTACAAGGGCCGCTTCTGCATGGCTCATCCGGATGGCTCCATTGTCAGTCGAGCAGACACCTCCAAGGGCTTCTGCAAAAGGCAGCTGTGAGATGATGCCCTCCCAGTGACTGATGCGAGTCACTGCTATGGCTCACTGTTTCTCCCATCTCTTTCCCTCCTAAGCCCCGCAGTCCCCGCGTCGCTGCCAGGCTGTCAGCGCACACCAGACCCAGCCAGCATCGGGAACAGGGCCGGTAATTGGAAAGGGGAATTTCAAAGCACCAAAGCTTATCAACAGGCAGTGAGGGAACATTCAGCAGCCACTTCAGGGGCTAGCCCAGAGTCCGGAGTGGGTTGGCAGCCTTTTGTTTGGTAGCATGGGGTGGACATGCACGGCTGCTCGGCTCCGAGCGGGCACCACCGAGGTTAAAGCAGGGTGGTGGCTCACAGGCTGGTGTAGCCTTCTCCTTCTGCTGGGGCTGCCGAGGCTGTGGAGGGGAGCAGTGCTGGAGCAGGGAACAGGCATGGCACAGCGCTTGGGGAGCTTGCGCTCACTGAGTGTTTCAGGATAGCCTCAGGCGCGGCTTCTTGGCCTCAGGAGTGCCACCAAGCACCATTACTGTGCACAGAAGTAGGAGCTATTTTCTCATATATGTTTTACTCATTAACCAAAGCTTCTAAATATAGCCCCGACTAGCAGTAGCAAGAGATGGTGGGTGCCCTCATGTCAGGTCTTTGCTGTCTGCCTACCTGCAGCATCACACCTGATCTTCGCTTTGACAGTGCCCTGTCAGGTGCCCTCTGCTCTCAGCCCTGGGACATATGGATAATTTACATCGCAGGTTTCCTGCTACACACAGGAAAAGCATGCAGCCCCAGGAATGGAGCCAGCTTCTCACATGCTCCTGTGAGCCCTCAGTGCCCCATGTAGTCCTCCCCTTCATCCCTGAATCAACTCCCGACCAAAAAATATCTCTCCTCTCTGGGAGAAACCAGGCTCCTGGTGGAGCTGACATGGGTAAAACCCTGACTCCTTTTGCAGGAGTTGTTCTCACTCATTACCTACGATGGGTCTGTTGGGAGCTCTCCATTCTTGGCAGGGGAGGATTGAATCTTGTCAGGCATGTAAAATGGAAACTATTGCTATTGCTGGGAAACTTTCAGAACACATTGAGAATATCTGATATAGCTGTATGATTAGGCTCCTGACTTCAGCCTTGGCTTGATGGCAGGTAGTAGAATCTCCATACCTGCCAATCACTCACTGCCAGCCAACACTTACTCTTCACTCAGCAATTTATTCAAAAAAGTGGGCAACAGGGGCAGAGGGAAAACATCTCATGTTCCTGTGTGGATTTTGGGCTACATCCCACCTGTAGCTTCTTCAGGAGTTACACATGTGTCCATTCCTTCTCCCAGCTCTGTAAGAATTGAAAAAGATGGTCAAGGGAGAAAAACTAAATGACTGTTTGCACTTTGTCTGACAAAGAAAGAGGTTATGGATGTTTAAAGGTTTGTTGCTACATTCTAGGTAAAGGAATATGCTTATGACATCTTGCATATTGAAATATGATGTCACTTGACAGCTTAATTTAATTTTTGTCCATTCCTAACAAAATAGGCTTTCTAGTGCAGTAAAAATTCTAGGTAGTCTCCAAAACTCCTCCTCAGAGCAGCCTTCCATGAAACTTCATAATCACTCTATGCAAATTCCTCAACTCATCTAGCTCAACATGATTTCCTTGGAGTAAATGGAAGACCACGCTCCTCCATGCCTTGAATTCGTTCTGTTATAATATTTGAGGTAGGATAGCATTTTATAGAGATCGAAAAAAAGCTGGTAATTGGCAAAATATGCTCCTCAGAAGTAACTTGCCTTTTAGTGAATGGCCTCTCATCCATCCTCCCTTACCCACGGATAATTTTTCACAGTAGCTGGAAATTTAACTACCCATTTCTTCTCTCGGGAAAACAGTGTGAGAATAAAAATATGTCAGTGAGCAAATATTTGGCGGCAAAGCCAAAGAAATCATATTCTTTTGAGACAAAACTCTCTTTACTTACAGCTGAGTAGACAGAGATTAAGTTATAAGGAATCCGGGCTCCTTGCCAGTTCATCCCCATCTGCTTGTCAGGAGCAAATGCTTTGTTATTTGGCTCAGTGAGGGAGCAAAGAGCAGGAGAGAGGACAGTGGGCCATGGCCATGACCTCCCACAGGCACTCCCCCACCCACAGGAGCTACTCTTCCCTGGGATCTTCAGCACTAATGTTCCATGCTAGTGACAGAGAAGGCCAGGACTGGCTTGCCAGCAGAAGTGGGCACCATTCAGGAAAAAAAAACCCATCTGGATAAAAGAGAAATGAATGAAGATGAATATGTGAGGCTTAAGGAAAACAAAGGTGGGTGTGGGAAATCAGGAAAGTAAAGAAGAGAGATTTTCAGTGTCCTTGTGAGATCAAGGTACATTGCGTCACTGATAAGAGCTAAGAGACTTCTAGGGATTGTGAGCAACTGAACGAGTTGGTAGCACCTGGAGCTTATGTTGCTGTGTCACCAGTATTCTCTAAAAATGTGAAAAATTAGAAGAGCAAGTGCAAGAACCATGTACCTCTACCACAGCAGCAATCTCAGCAATCCTATGAAGTTCGACAAGGAGACATTAAAAAGTTCTGCGTGTGGGACAGAATAACCTTAAGCTGTGAAGCAACAGCTCTGCTGAAAAGGACCTTGGGGCTACGGTGGGTGACAAGAGGAGTATGAGACTAGAATGTGATCTTATTGCAAATAACTAACTGCAGATTGCATGATCACAGTGCTGGGAGGAGGGTGGCCAGCAGATTGAACTGGATATCTGCATGGCACTGGTAAGTCTGCAGGTGGAGTACAACATTCAGTTTTGGGACTCTTGTCTCTAGAGGGATGTGAAATAAACTGGAAAGGTCCAGCTAAGGGGTGCCATTAAGGTCCAATGTCTGGAGTGCAGATGCAGCATGAGAGAGCTAGAGAGAACTGGGCTTGTTCTTCCCAGTGAAGGGGAGCCCAAATAGTGATGGAACAGCAGCCTATGACTGCCTGAAAAGAAGGTAAAGATGACAAATCCAGATTCTTGGCAGTTTCAGAGAATGTAACAAGGGGCAGCAGGCACACATGGCAGATGGGGAAGCTCAGGCTTGCTATCAGGAAAGCTTTCTTTACCAGTGGCTCCAGGGAAGTGGCGGCAGTTCCTGCCTTGGAGAGTTTTCACAACTTGGCTGGATAAAGGCACAGCTGACCTAACAGTGGTGGTAGTCCTGCTTCGAGTGGGGTGATCAACAGGGTGCCATCCAACCAACATTTCTACAATCTCATTTCTTGACGTAAAGTTATCAGTGTAGGTACTGCCTACTTCACTAGCATGCATGGAATTTTAGGAGAAGTTGTAAACAATCAATGCAACACTACATAGACAACTTGCTGGAATCCAGACATGTCACCCAACCTGAGTCAATGAATGCACAGGCCGCATATTCAGCTGCATGTATTTTCTATTCAGCCAGATCACACAAATACAATTGTGTCCTTTACGAAGCTTTTCCCACCGCACCCAAGGTGCCGAGGCACTAGCAGACTCAGCTGTTGATTTTTCTCTAATTGCTTCCAGATTCACCATTTTTGGCAGGCCAAGTCACCACAGATTGCTCTTTTTTTTCTTGGCCTGCAAAACTCCTGAAGTACTTAACATGCTTCAGACACGAATACAGTACTGAGAGGTCTTAAAGTCCATAGGAATCCATAGATTGCTGTGTCAGATGCATTGTCAGCCTGCCAGACTACCACTCTGCACTTACTCATTTATACGAAGGAGGAGCAGTATAGAAGCTGATCCTTGCTGAAGCAGCGTTGTCAAGCATCCAGCATACAATGTACAGGCCAGTGCACCCAGTTTCAGTATCTTTGAACATAGCTGCAGCACCATGTAACGTCAGAATAGTAATTACCCTTTCCACACATATATTTTCTATTATTTTAATTTAGAAGTATAACTATTCTGCATGTTGCAATGTCATGCTATTCAGGAGACCACCGAAACTGAAAAAAAAAAAAAAAAGCTGACTTGCAAAATTCTTGGTGTTGACAGATTTTGGGTTGTGTTATTTTCCATTTTCTCTGCAGTACAGCACTGTATTCCTGCTCATCCAAAGCCAAGAACGGCAAACAAACACTGCTTTCTGAGCAGTGCCAATCTTTTCAGACCTACCCACCATGTAGGAGTGTTCAGAGATGATTTTCATTATAGGTATACTGAGGTTTGTGTTGTTAGCAAATTCCCATGTCAGGTGTGATTCTTTTCATTACAGCCTCTATTTTCTGCTCCTGCCTATTTGCACAGTGATCCATACATCGCATGGCAAGTAAACCTCCTAGGGAACATACTGTGATTTCCAGAGAGAAAATATCACTGAGAGAGCCATCTTCATTTCACCAGAACTTCCCAAGCATTTCTGTCTCTTTCCTATGTAAATAATGTAAATAACATGCATGGATTTTGCCAAATCTAATCAAAGTTCTTCCCACCAATGATAAATTGAAGATGCAGTTTTGCATTTATCTGTATTTTACATAATCTTATTATCTTTGGTGAGATATGGAAGACATAAATCAGCACGTAATTCAAAATTTCCAGCATTCCTCTAGTTTATAATGAATTCATAATACAGAATAGCAGAGATAATAATTCCCCTACCTGCTGTTTTACATCAACTTTTGACATCCTAATCCCATCGATTGCTTATTTAATTAAATTTTACACTAACCTCCATCCTGTTATTGATTGGGACGTATTTACAAAAAAATTTTAAAGCATGTGGTACTTTAAAAATTATCTCAGCAGAGAACTTACACAAAAATCAACAGGAGGACCTACTGCTCCTGGTGCACTCTTTCCTCTGAAATATCTAAGTACTCCTAACGTGTCACTTTGAAAAGGGCAACGAGGGCACCTAAGAAAGAAGTTTATTTGCAAACAAGGCCACATAACCTTATTAAACCAGTTTGTGCGTGGGAGCTGGCAAAACCACCTCTTGCAGTCTACCCAGTAGAAAAATGCACCGCTTGGTTGTTTCTAATCATTCAAATTTGGGTGCTTAGAGACCCCACCCTCTAAAATATAAAAAGGAATTCATTATGGGAGGAGTTGCAGTAGGTTTGCTTGTTTTTCTCCCTCACTTGGGAAAACAAAAACTTCATGCAAAAGATCTTAATATTTTTGTCTGCATAGGGCAGGTTCGTATTGACTGATCCAGCAAATCCTGTTCTGTTTGCAGTCGCACACCATTGCTAAGAAGACAAAGGCATTTGCATGAAACTACAACACCAGACCTGTAATATTGTGCTAAGTTTTTAGTCTGGACATTATTTTGTTATTCTTAGAGGAAACAAAGTTACCCCATTTCATGCCACCTTCTCTCTCCACACCTTTCTTCCTCTTCTGTCTTCCACATACTTGGCTGATCCCTTGCTTCCTTTTCGCCCCACTCCGCAGTAGTTTAATGAAGACCACATGTCCCTAGTTTACCCATGAGAGTTACATGGGACAGCGTCCAAAGCCCTCCTTGTACTGCCTGCCTGCAAGCCACCTTTTATACCATCTTTTTGACTGTCAGGTCATCTTCCTAGGTGGTCACACTGGCCTCTCCCCATTCCTGCTGGGAGCCTCCTGCATCAGAGCGGTTTTTCATCCCATC
This sequence comes from Callaeas wilsoni, assembly GCA_013398955.1. Classification (NCBI taxonomy): domain Eukaryota; kingdom Metazoa; phylum Chordata; class Aves; order Passeriformes; family Callaeidae; genus Callaeas; species Callaeas wilsoni. Next base: position 8,817 of record VWPU01009600.1, on the reverse strand, counting down.
TTCAGCGCCTCTTTTAGGAGTCGAGAGTTCTCCAGGGCTCTCTTTCCCATTAAAATTCCTTTCCACAAGACTGCATTTACCAATTCTTTGAGTGTGTTGAAGTCTTCTGGTTTAAGTTCATCAGTCCACTGCTTTTGCTCCCTCCTCTCCTGAAACTCGAGAGCTCTGCTGATTTGTGATCTTTTCCACTCAGATCACCTTCCTCCAGCAGCAGCAGGCTCTCATCCAGTTTTCCCACATTAACCAGCAGCAAACCACAAGCCACCAGGTACAGCAGCACACGCCTCATGTCACTTCAGCAAAAAGCTGCTCTTTATCCACAAAACTTCAGGGATGGGCTACACATTGTAATTGCCTCCTGAACACATATCTAGGACAGTTTCTGGTGCTGTGGGGTGTATCCTACAGGAGTTACAGGCATCACTTTCCCACGTTCCCTGCTGCATGCAGGGACCCGGTTCAAGATATAAACTCACTACAGTTAAAGAAGGAAGTTTGTGGCTCTGCAATCAGACTCCTCGTCTCCATGCAAGCAGTTCCACCAGGAGCCAGGAACCAGCTCAAATGCTTTGGCTCTGTGCTGTCCCCCACTCCCAGTAAGCCCTAGGATGTAACTGACTGGAAAGAGATTAGTCTGGGAACCTCAAAGTTGTGCTGACATCCCTGTCCCTGAACCAACACATTTCTTTCCCCGGTAACAGGCAGTCAGATGTTCAGATGTAGATACTGATTTTGCACAGTTCTCACCTTGGCTGCTGAATTTCTCTCTGAAGCCAAGGAAAGTGGCATCAGGAAACCAGTAACACTAAAATTTACACATATTGTCTTAGGAAAGGGCAACAAAAAAACCCCAACAAAACCCACAAAAAACAAGGCATGCAAATCTGAAACGCAGAATTCAGAAAAACAGGAAAAAAGAATTTTTGCCTGGATTTCTCCCAGAAATAGCTACAAAAATTCTCTGTTAGGCTGATGATCAAGAAAATTATCTTTTAGTTCTACCCACAACATCTTACGTGATATTTTAAACATAATATTATTCACCATAATTTTTCACTTCTAATTGCAATGTCCTTTCACTTCTTTTACTTCTAAGTGCCAAGCTTAAAAGAGCTAAGTAAAACTCTTTTCAGTGTCAAACTCTCCCCAGTTTAAAGGACTGGGTGCACCAAATTACCATTACCATTTAACATACATTCTGCTTTTTGTGGTTCTCTGTCTTGCTTTTGCTTTTCCCCACTTATTACTTGCTTTCCTTTCTCCACTTTCTATTTCAGGCCGTCAAGGAGAAAGCAGAGTCTGACTCCTGCAATGAAATGCTTCACTTGCGGAGCCTGCTGAGAGTGAAATTGATAAAGGACAGCACCAGCCCAGGCAATTTCACTCACAGCGGGCACTTGCAGGTGAAGCACTACCATAAAATGGAGCAAGGTTACTCGCCTGCTGCCTCTCAGCACAAGCCACCAGTTGATAGCTGCTTGTTTCATGATCTTTTCAGTCGTCTCCTGCCATGCACCACTTGCTCTGACCCCAGCGTAAGAGGCAGGAATCAGCCATGTAGACCAGAGTTTGCTGGCAGGGGCTGAGCCAAGTAAGTGTTCCAAATGTTGAACACTCGGCTGAAGGCTGGCCTGGCCACGGGACTGCTCAGGCCACCATCTCACCAGGGGGATCCCTGGGAGGATGCTTGCAATCCCACCCACCTCTTCATGTAGGACAACAGTCCCACAGAGCTGTCACCACTGCAACTGCCTGACAGGACAAAGGCGACTCAGATGTTTCTGTAACATCTCTATAGGGTACCAGCCTGATGCAATTTAAGACAACCTATACATCATTTTAGCTGATTCCCATGGATCAATTTCAACACAAGTTTGATCCCAGGGGGTATCACTCTCACTGTCACTCCAGCATTGCTTTGCCCCAGTCCTGCTTTCTTCACTATTTGAAAATCTTGTGTATTAAAGAACAATTTTAGACAGCTCAGGATTTTTTTTATTTTGATAGGAACGTTCCTCAGATCCTGACTGATACCAGGGCTGATGTTTTTCCCAAGACAGGTTAGCGTAAGGAGTAGTCATAAGAGAACTGTGGTGATGCAAGGCAGGGAAACCGGGCTCTGCCACCTACCCCTTTTTTATACTAGGAGTAGGGGATGAAACTCAGAATCTCCACATTTGAAAAAAACAAACAAACTTTTCTTATGTAATTCATCATGTATTTAACAACATAATTACACTATTTCCCACCCAAGACCAAAATATTTTGAAATCTAAAAGAGTCTTTTAGGAGAACAGCCATAGTTGCACTTAGATGACATGGATAAAGTGGTCTTAAAAGTTACAACAGATCACCTTTCTCATACTTCAGGGCATAAAATTCCAGGAACAGAAGGGATTATTGAGACACTCCCTTTCTAAACAGTGCTTCTTATGGAGTGCTATATAGTCCTCTTTAGAGACCTGAATACCAGGCAGTGCTAGACATGTGGCAAGGCAATTCCTGCAGCACTGGTGGGGGAAATCATTGCTACAAATATTCTTTCTATAAATACCTATCATACCATTTACAAATTTCAGGGATTGAAATTAAGACCTAAGAAGCACAGTGCAAACTCAATGTATTTGAATACCCAGCTCCCAATTTGGAACATAATTCTCAATTGAAATTAGCAGAAAATTAGGAGTCTCAGAAGGATTTAACTGCCTCAATGCCTTCATGTCTAGATTTCCAGCAGATGCATCCCAAATCAGCTCTGCAGCCTTTACTATGCTGTTCCAGAAGGCTTCTCACAATCTGAAGTGCAAAATTCACCACCAGGAACTGGCCTTGAGTAAAGCCCTTTATCAATGACTGCAGCTGATTACAAGCATGATTATTGTTATGCCATGGGAGGATACAGGGCAAGGACAGAATACTTCAGAACTATAACCACAGATTAACTGCTAATAAGCAAATGGTCTCCGTGTGTTCCCATTTCGGAGCTAGAAATAGATTATAATACTTTTTTAGATTTTTTTTTTCTTTTTCCCAAAAGGTCTAGTTTAACTCTTGTCGAAGATCCTGAGCAGTCTCTTCTTGGAGGAAAAAAATCTACAGCAGATTCTTCTTTTCCCAGGTGACAGAAATCAGTGACCACTAAGAGTGATTTAAGCTTGAAAATTTAAATAAGCCTGTGCATTTAAGCTGACAGTAAAACTATTACTTGACCATGCTCACTGCTGAACTGGTAACCAGCTCAACTGATTTGGGGGTCATAGAGCTATAAAAATAAAGCATTTCCTTTTGTTTTATCCACAAGCATATTACAGTATAAGGGTTTGTTTCTTTGCAGTCTCTGTAATTCATACTGATGTTAACAGCATTATGTTCTTACGCACTAATTGGTGCGGCCTGAACCAAACCCACTCCAAACATGGGAGATGTGAGCCAGGCAGGCAGCAATCTTCCCACACTTCCTTTTGTGCTGGTTTAAAATTCACCAGGGACCTCACAGGAACCTTACCTATAGCAACAGCTGAAATGAGTCATAAACATAGCTGCTCCCAAGGCCCAGAGCACACAGGCTGCTCTGGCTAGTGCCACATGTCCCCTCTCCCTCCTGGAGGAGTCTGGCTTGTGTTTGCAGCAAGGCATCACCATGTCCCTCTTGGCACGCTCATTTCTCCGAAGGCTCTGCCCCGTTGTTCAGGCAAAGGAGTCAGCTGAGCTGAATTTAGCTTTAAATATACTGTAATTGTCTCAGCATTTTCTTTTTAGATGTAATTCATTAGCTGTTTTTACCTGATAGAGCTCTTCTTTGCTTATTTTATTCAGTCAGTCCTTTCTCTTTTTTATTTAGAGAGTCAGGCTCTGGACTGATTGCATATTTCTAGTGCCCTGTGAAACAGAGGGGAAAAACGATGTAGGCCTCCATAGCATACCTGAAAAATGCCTGAAAGGATTTTTGTTAAATATTAATTTGAAGTTGGTCATAAAATCACAGGAAGTGCTGAATCTAATGCCTGAACAAAGATTTAAAAAAAAAAAAAAAAAAGTGCCACAAAACCAGACTTGCAAGTCATAAAAACCAAACACAATCAGCAATGGCACAACCAGATGAGTTTCTACACACCTAGTGACTACTCAGAACACTGCCTTGTTTACTTAGGTAATGATATGGCTTTTAGATGAAAGGACACGTTTTTCCTGAGAGACTGTGGCTCTACTTGGACCTGAAGGAGAAGCACACCTTGCATGCCACCAAGCCCTGCAGAGTGTTCACAGGCTGCAGCACAGCAGCAGCCCTGAGCTGCAGGAGACCAACACTACCTACAGGAGGCCCGTGCCTTCAGCAAGAGGCGAACCAGCAGGAGCTCCGCGCTGGCAGCTCACAGAGGATGCTGCCATGCATCTGCATGGGCCAAGGGCTGATCATAGGATGCCTCTGCTCCCCCAGGGAACATGGTCAGTGCCATGTTGCTGTTGCCATGGAAGCTTTGGATCCACAAAGGACTAGGGCCCTCAAGGTGCTTGACTTCCACTTCAGACACAGAACTGCAGCTCTTTGGTAACCCTGCTCTACTGTCATCCCATCGAGGAGGAACACAGCCTCCTCCATTTTCAGGCTCAAAGCTCCCTAAAGGTTGGCTTTCAATTGCTCATAGAAGTACCTCATGCTTAGCAGGATGGCATTGTTCAAATTTCCTCAGGTCAAAGTAGCATTAATCCTCCCAAACCATGATCCTTCAACTGTTTCATCCCTGAGAAGTTCTAAGGCACATTTGATGCACCTGATGGGGGCAGGGGGTGGAAATTGCTGCCAGCAGTGGTTGTCAGCACAGGCGTCTGGGACTTTAATTCAACTTCCACCTCCACCTGATGAAGTCTTCACCCTTACTTCTCATTTTATAGAAAAATGGCCAACCTACCAGTGTAGGGGGCTACTTAACAGCAGGGGATTTCCCCACAAATATGAACAGCAAATATGAAATTTGTCATTGTTAGTGCTGGTTGCCTCAGGAGAGAAAAAGAACGCACTTATTTACAAAACTCTATTTTAGTTGCTAGGGGAGCTTTGGGTTCTAGGCTGCAAACAGATAGTTTATATTAAAGTTTTAAAAAAAAGAAGTTGAAATGACAATTTGCAGCAAAGTGGAAGTTAGTTGTATCCAGTTAGCACCCTGAATGTTATGCAACAGAGCATTATTTTGTTCTGGTACTAAAACTGGAACTGAATTGTAACCTGTAGTGGTGGAAACAACTGTGTGCTTGCACCTGCCACAGCAAGGATTATTTGTCTGTTCCACAGCAAGTGGAACAGCCCCACAGCTTGGCTGCTAAGGTGCTCAGGCAAAGGAGGGAATATGCTAGGAGAAGGCATTAGACACTGAGCTATAGGACATGAGGGACTTTTAGGACTTTGTTTCTGAAATTAAGACCTAAACTGTGGATCCTTAAATGAAGAAGGCACCCCTTGGAGCCCAGACATGAGCAGCAACATGTGAGAACCACCATAAGAATAGCAGAAGTTATTTACAACACCTTCTGATAAAAAGAAGGGATAACACTTTTCAAGGAGGGACAACTACTTCCTCAGAAGTTTCCAACTGCTCTATAGCCATCTTCGTATTTTCTTATGACAATAATTTATCAGGAAAAAACACAGAATGTCCTTTTGCATTGGCTCCTCTTGGTTCATTAGTCCCTGAAACAGTATTTTTTCCTGCATTTCACAGTCTTGCTTAACCCTGAAATTTCTGATGATAAAACCTGTAATACTTGTTCTTCAAGTACTAAAACCACACCCACTGAACTGTAACCTATGGCTATAAAACTTGTAGCAGGGAAATCCAAGAAGAGAAATTATCAAGCAAATTGCCACTGAATTTCTCATTAGAGAAGATGGGTTTTGCCCAGCTTCAAAGTGGATCTCAAGGATCATGGCCATTCCTGGGATTATAAACCATGGTTATAGTTGCTCCAAAATAGTACAGCCCACAAACTTTTTCCACATCACCTTTGCAGAGCAGTGAGGAGGGAGCATCATGGCATATGGCACCACATCCACAGAAATGCTGTTCGGACCAACTGGCAGTGCACTCCTTAAAATAGCTCTGAGTCAGCAGGTTTTACAGTCACGAAGGCAGAGCAAGAGGAGAGATTTAAGCAGATCCCAAAGCATTTAAGTACACACCGCAACTCCTACTCATGGCTCCTACTCGGAGCGTTCTCAAGGAAGAGGAGGATTAGATGGGCAAAGGCTTTTAAATATTCTCTCATGTGAAGGAATGGAATTAGGCCCACAGAAGTAATTTGCTTGGAATATTAACCTGGGAAATGGGAGATATGTTTGAACTCCCTTGTGGCAGAAAAGAAACTGAACTTGGGTCATTTACAACCTGATTATTCTAACCATGAGTAATTTTAAATAAAAAGAGGTAACTGGGATTTCTTCTCCAGCTGTGCTTGTCATAAGGCTTGATCTTATAATTGTGCTCTTAGGATATCTACAGGATGAGACAAGTAGGAATTGGAATAAGAAAGGTAGATGAACAACTTGTATTTTAAATACATGGAGAGTTCAAAAATATCTAATGTATATGCTATAAATTAACATTCGTCTCAAACTTGAAGAATGGCTTGTGTAATGTTGAAAATTCATAAAAATTTATTAAAATAACCTTACTTAAGGAATATGTTATGTGGTCTAGGTGCTTAAATGCTCAATCCTGTATCTGGTCAGATGCTGTGTGAATTGACCCACCTGAAGCTTCACCCTGCCCTAGACAGGTTGGCTGCTGTAGGACTGTGCGATCAACAGGTGTGTCCCCCGAGCCCTGTAATAAATTGAAGAAATGAAATACGAGATGTTGTGAGAACCAAGGCAATTAGTGGAAATGCTGAAGCATTTACAAAAACAGTTTTTCATGAGAGGGTGTTGTTTGGAGTTTTGAAGCTGCACAAACCCAAACTGATAGAATGTGTTAGGAAGTAGGGAAAGACAAAATGATAATCTGAGCAATGTCCTCTCTTACATTATCAAAACAGACTTTTTATGTCAGTGCCCGATTATAGGGTGGGGGTTTTTTGGTGGGGATTTTTTTCAGTAGATTTTTGTCAGTGCTGTATGACAGCAGCTGTTGGTGACGTGGAGGGAACAGGGACATGGGTTTTTCTGAACGCTCAGCTGCAATGGACAGCCACCACAGCCAACATCTGTCTGTCTGCCTGCCTGCCTGCCTGCCTCCTCCCCAGCTCCACTCAGCCAGCAGTATGTCTCACCTCGAGAATTCGGTTTGAAAACCGTGAAGAGTTGTCCACCCGTGAGAACTGAAAAACGGAAAACCCGTGAGAATTCAAAAGACCAAAACCAGACAGGGACGTTCTTTGCTCTGGGTCTGGTACGGGCAGTATCATGGCATTGTCACAGGACACCTGAGTCTGGAGGCCATCCTGCCTCCTTGACCACCCAGCCTTCAGAGGTGACCGCTCCCTGCCTAGCTGTGTTGGTCGTTATTTCCCCACAAGAGCCCATGGGAAGAGAAGTGAGGAATAAAGACTGGATTATCTATTTTAAAGAGATTATATCTTGCATGAAATTTTTCATATTTTTTGTTAAAAAAAAAAAGCCTCACTCCCCCCCTTTTCCAATGACAACTATATTCTGCTGCATCTAGAGGAAGCTCCTGTTTTGTTTCAGTGCTTTGAAATTAACTTTGCATTCTAATAACCCCTTCCTCACTTAGGAACTCTTGAATGGAAAACTATTGGGAATTCAACGGTGTTGGTAAGAGGGGCTGGGCATGGCAGTTCCCTCCTCCCAGTGAAACCCTTGAGAATTAAAAATAAAACCAAAAAAACCAAAAAAACCCCAACGAACAAACAAACAAAAAAAAACCAGACAAAATTTATTTTTAAAAAAGATAAAATTTATTTTTAAAAAGACAAAATTTACTTTTAAAAGAGCAAGAAGTGCAGGACAGGCAGGAAGCCAGTGCAGCCTGACCAGGATCGGTGGACCCAGGCTTCACTGGGATTGACTGCCCAGGGCAGGGGGTCCCAAATGGCAGCTGAGCACCATTCCTGTCACCTGTGGACATTCACAGGATCACTGAATGGGACAGGTTTGAAGGGATCACAGTGGGACATCTGGTCCAGCCTCCCTGCTGCGGCCAGGTCATCCCAGAGCACATGGCATAGGATTGCGCTCAGATGGTTCTTGGGTATCTCCAGTGTGGGAGACTCCACAAGCTCTCTGGGCAATCTGTTCCAGTGCTTAGTCACTCGCACAGTAAAGAAATTAATGCTTATATTCAGGTGGAACTTCCTGTGCATCAGTCTCTGCCCGATTCCTCTCGTCCTATTGCTCGGCACCACCGAACAAAACCTGGCTCCATCCTTTTGGCACCCTCCCTTCAACACTGATAAACATTGATGAGCTCCCGCCTCAGCCGTCTCTTCCCGAGGCTGAACAAGCCCGGCTCTCTTAGCGTGTCCTGGTAAGAGAGATGTTCCAGTTCCTTGCTCATCTTTGTCACCGTCCGCTGGACTCACTCCAGGAGCTCCTGTCTTTCTCGTACTGAGGAGCCCGGAGCTGGACACAGCACCCGGGCTGAACAGAAGGGCAGGATCCCCACCCTCGACCTGCTGGCAAGGCTCATCCTCACGCATTCCCGGCGGGCCGGAGCCGCGCTGCCATGGCAACAGGGGCGCGAGACACCCCGGAAGCGAACGCGCGCGCCGGCCCCGCCCCCCCCTCGGCGCTCGGTCAGGCGGCCCCGCGCGCGGCGGGTGACGACGTGTCGCGCGCGCGCGCGAGGGGGGAGCCGGAAGCGG